>JASGXE010006594.1:0-20869 GCA_030068105.1 Sinentomon sp. SZTP_YWyxl | reverse complement strand
TGAATTTTATGCAATATGATTGTTTTTTTAAATTGTGGATATCATAAGAAAGTCAATTCAGTAGGTCAATTCAATTAGGGCGTGCAGGTGGTGCTTGCGAAAAAGATCAGCGTTTTTTCAAAAATTTCGCATTCTATAAGCACCTCTTGAGGTTCCATTTTTCAAAAAAAATTTCCCCCTTCTGGGAGGGGGACACAGCCTCCCCGAACCCCACCCCCGGCGTTGCGCTTGCTCAACGCTTCGTCGGGAACGCCATTGCCTTTTTCCTTGCACATTGCCTCGGTGTTGCCCCCATGCCCCGAAAAATTGATGCCCTTTTTGGTCTCATCCCCCCCAATCCCAGAGAGCTGTCGGCGCCACTGCTCCCTTAATGCAAATAGGTACCTACATTGGATCATGGGAGTCATTATTGACTTTGTGGCTGTACATCCCTGTGAGAGAATGCCTGCAGCCATGGCCAGGCACAGCACGTCCATGGTACCAGACATGTACAGACATATAAACAATACTGGACTCCCATGATCAAATATAGGTAGGATAAGGGAGTCATTATTGTGTCTGTCACTGTACAGTGTACAGATTGATTGGCGGCAACTCATCCATTGCTGGGAAAAACAAAAGCTTTTTGCTTGACTATGCAGCAAATATTTTGGTGGCTTGTCCGTTGCCCTTGACGGACTTCATCGATTTCCCAAAAGAGTTTACCCGAAGTGGAGCGAATTAACACAGACTGTGATTTTAAGAATAAATGTGATATCATGAAAACAACGCAAAAAAGAAAGAACAAAGTGATGAAGGAGGGGTTAGAAAGGTATGTCTCGGACAATGTGAAGGTATCCCTAACGTCGCTATCGGGCATTCGCAGGCCCCCTTTCTCAGAAGTTGGAGCAGGGAAAAAATGTCACGTGCTCGGCCAAAAATTGCTTCTGTTGGCTAGCTCTAACAGCATCCCTCCCTTGGGTTGCACGACGAACACTTTTGGATCCCTGATGAAAGGAACAGGCATTTGTGGCGCTGTTTTAACAATGTAATTTCTAATGATGTAGACAAGTGCCATCTTGATCTGAAGAAGGGCGAACCGACTGCCTGAAATATGCAAAAAATTGATACATATGGAGATGATGAGTGTGGCTGCGGCTGAGATCGGGAATTACTTCAAGGAGGGTTCAAAGAGGGTTCAAAGAGAAAAAATCTGCATCACCCATTCAAAGAGGGTGAAGCACACAAATATTTTAGTGACAACTCCAATTTTGCACATCAGGAAGAGTTTTGCAGACTACGCCATGAATGTGCTACAAAAAATTAGGTGGCAATATTGCCAGCTACACTCATGTCCACCATTTCTATGACAAGAGGTCCATGTTGAGATAAGGTCTATTGTGGAAACTGCCACGAGTTTGTTATCTTATGCCACTATTAGTGGCCAATTTGTTATTACAATCTTTTGTAGAGTGGGCAATTGGGAACGAGGAGTTTAATTTGATTAAAAAAGTAAAACGGTTAGGCAGACGATTGCCTAAAACTCTTCCGTTTCAGTCCATAGAAATGGTAAACTGCATAGAAATTGGTAGCAAATTTCCACTAGAAGTGGTAAAAAAGATCACTCTAAAGTGGTGGCAGTTTTCCACCACAAAGTGCTTATAATGCCACCAAACTTGTGACAGGTTTTGAGTACTCTCCACTGGTTTGGTGGCAGATTTTCTCATATTCTTGCGTCTGTCACCATTCAGTGGCAATATGTCCTAGAAAAAAAGGAAAACTGCCCCAGTTTCAGATCGGTCCTCTTTTGCCACTTCTAGTGGAAAGATGCCACCATCTTTTTGTAGTGAGCCTAATGTCGGGTTCTTCCAACAAGAGTTAAATTTAGCCCTGGGTTGAGACCATCAAGCCGAGTGAAGCAAAGTTAAAATAATATGCTTAACTTGGGTTAAGGGTTTAACACTGAGTTAAATTTTAACTCGAGATAGAAGAACCGAGCATAACTGTGAATACGAAGTGAGAACGTAACGATCTCAGGGCCACTTTCGGTTATTTGTTGGTTGTCTCTCTGGCCGGATGTAATCTGTTGAAGGAGTCCATGAGTTAGTTTTCCTTGAAAGGCTGCCTTTTAAATAGTGAAACGTATGAGGGCCACTGTTTGGACAGGGCAGTTGCGAACATGGGGTAGTTCCATCTATTGGTCATGGTTCCGAAATTCTTTTGCCACCAGCGTCACATATCCCGTGTGAATTGAGTTTCTTAGCCTTTTGTTGCTAGGCTTTCCCTTTGGACAATTAATAGAGAGATAATAGTGGCACTACGCGGGTGAGAATCAGACTTTGGGGCACAAAGAAATTCAAGTTTTTACATAACTGTGGGTATCCTGAACATGTCGACGTCTTTCCCCTGAACTGCTTTCTCCCCAAAACTAACCAACACAATTTCTTGGCCCGTGGCCAAGAGGCAGATAGGCGTATGTAGGTATGGTTCCTCTATTTTCCCTACTGAATCTCTCTGGGTTGAACTTATCAGGATCTGGAAAGTATCTCTCATCAAAATGGAGTCCAACAACTGGGATGACTGCAACATGACCCTTCTTCATAGTGATGTGTGTTCCTGGTATGTTGTAGTCCTTGCCGCATGTCCTATCGATGTTTGGCAGAGCCGGATACATTCGCATTGTCTCTGAAAAATTAAGATTATTGCACAACAATGCTTACTCTCTCGTTTGTTTGAATGTACGACGTATAATGAAACAGCTACTAAGTTAGTGAGAACGGTAGCCGTCAAAATACCGGTTTAGTTAAAACATTTTACAAAAACGGACTGCAGATCTGTCATATCTGCCTCCCTTTAAATCTTATCCTCTGGAGCGCCAGTTATAATTTCCCTCACCTCTGAACAACTTGGTAAGTGAACTAAAAATTCTGAAAGTGCGAGGTGGAATTTGATATTTGACATTTGACATTTTTATAGTGCGTCCACTATGATGTCTCATTTCAGTGCCGCAGTCCTGTGCCATCACCGATAACTGACATTGTGCTCGCTAAAATACAGTCTTTGTTACTGGAAACCACAACTCAGACAGCTGTCTGATAGCCTGCACCGAGTCGACGAAGGCATTGCATAAGGAAGGAACTTAAACTTTCCACAGGAAGGAACTTAAACCTTCCATAAGGAAGGAACTTAAACTTTCCAGAAGGAAGGAAATTAAACTTTCCATAAGGAAGGAACTTAAACCTTCCATAAGGAAGGAACTTAAACTTTCCATAAGGAAGGAAATTAAACTTTCCACAAGGAAGGAAATTAAACTTTCCATAAGGAAGGAACTTTCCGTAAGGAACTGAAAACGCGAACAAAAACCATTCCGTCATCGCTGCTTTTCAACTCGCAGGTTTTTATCAAAATTAAGGAGATGTATAATTTTTATCTGCGCTCATTTGTGCGCTCATGGTGACCACTCGCTTATGATTATATGCCACGAGGACTTACCTGAAACTACCATATCCAAGTAAACCATATCCTGAGTTATTCCTTCGTAGGTTAACTTTCCACAATGCTTCTCATTGACAACGTTGCTTATTTCATCAACGAGTTTATCCTGAACGTTGGGGTCGACTGCGATCGAATAGAGGGCGAACATCAGAACATTGGAAGTTGTGTTGTAACCGGAGAAGAAAAATAAAATCGACTGGGCAATGATGGTGTCATCCGTTAGAACTAGAAAAGAGGAACGTAGAACAAGAACAAAAATTGTAATGCGAGGTTTTTGGCAAGTATTAAAAAAACTCAGGTGTAAAGATGTGCTGCTGATAACGAATAATAAAGCTCGTATCGCATGCACTTCAGGCTCACTGGCAAATTCTCTATGGGTAATAATTACTCATAATCATGCAGAAAGATATAGTGATGATTAACTGGCATATTTCTAAGCGGAGAAAGTTGAAAAACATGTTAATACACTCCGTCTTTGCTCTGGAACTGAGCAGATATTTCAAGTGAACTTTCCCTTCATTTATAGCACTCAAACCGTTCATTTTTTCCCATCGTTTCGCATAATTTATTTGGTTACTTGTGTCCAATTCATTTCCCAATTCCGGATGTCACACGCTAAATTAGCTTTAACACACAAATAGTGCCACCGGGATGTGGGCCCATTTTTGGCATTTTTTTATTATTTTATTTTTAAATACAAGAAAAACAATGCTGCCCCTTATGGTATGGCTGGACAAGCACGCGATGTAAATCACGTTGTCAAAGACAAAAGCCAGGTAAAATAAAAACACATACGCAAATTCGCCAATTAATGCGCACAATTTTAAATTCGTGGTTGTGTTTCTGCACATTTATTCTCTCACTTTTTCACTGTTCTTTCACCCATGTCTTTTCACCAGGTTTCTGTCACCATAACATTTCTGACAGTATTGTTTGAATAATAATAAATAAAATAATAATCATAATAATTTGGTGTGGCGTCCAATGATGCCGTAGTAGTGCGTATACGAATAAGTGGAGAAGAAGTGGGAAGTCTGTTCCAATCTCTTAACGCAGACTGGAACAGTCGCTAACTGAATGGTCGCTATTGGAATTGTCGCCAACTGCGATGTCACAACGGAAAAAAATCACGCAATCATTGAAATTACGAGGAACTCGGAATTTTATCAAATCTCAACTTAGACACTTTTATTCGTCGATACATGAAGAAATTTACCATTGAAAAGTTCGGGATTGGTAAACACTTCCAAAATTGCACACAATTCCGCTTTCCAACAAAAGAAGTTTCATCAAAATCCGTTAACCGATGACAGAGAGTTTTAACTTTCCGTAGTCGGCACCCCGCGATCCGCCCTTCACTCGCATTGTCCTTCCCTCTTTCCCTCGATCTTTTTTATGACATTTCCGTGCGACTCTGGACACTTGCACTTGGAGACTGTTCTGGTTCGCGACAATTCCCGTTTGTTGTTCATTTCTGTTCCAGTCAGCGACTATTCCATTTCGCGACATTGCCATTAGCGACTGTTTCAGCTCACGACAATTCCAGTTAGCGACCGTTCCGTTTCGCAACTGCTCCACCATTTGAAACTTTTTTTCGACCTTGCAAATATTTACTAATATTCCAGCTTCGTAGCGACTATTCCAGTTCGACACCTACTATTCAGTGCCCCCACCATGACCATGTCACGGCATGACCAGAGACCAAAGAAAGCAGGGAAATAATTATCCTCACTGATAAAGGATTGCCGAATTGACAGTTCTTCCCTCAAGGTTCCTGAACTAGCAATCACCATTCTACTAAAGGGAGAGAAAAACAAAGCAATGTTTAACTCTTCAGAGAAAATGCCCCATTTAGAGAAACCATATCCGCAGAGTCGAACATTTGCTTCAATGGAAAAAAAGTTACGATTTCTCAGAATTCGTGAAACGTCTCTGAAAGGTAATTTGCTGATGGTGATGAATTAAGATGAAAATACTCGAGTAGACTGGCCAAATGATCCAATTAATTTCTCGTAGAGGTGTACCCCGGTTAATCTTTCGAATCGTGTCGCTTTTTTAGCTGCAACTGCCAGCAGTGAAAGGTCCTGCGGCCAACACTTTGCGGGAAATTGAAATGTGAATGAGTTCGAACAACTACTTACCTGATTTAGACTTGACCTTTCCAGCGTTCAATTTTAAGTGATCTGAGCACCCACGTTGCTCGAGAGTTTCACCCTCTTCGTCGAGTTTTCCATCCATCGCATCGATTAGCAGCTGGATGAAATCGTTCCTCCATGCCCCGGCCCTTCTCTGAGCGATCGTGGATCTCGCCAAATTAACAAAGAAGTCGTCCTTTCCTGTGGTGAGGACGTTCATCCTCAGAATGCCGGCAAGCCTGGGAAATAATCTGATGATAAGAAATGAAATCACTGTCCTTGAGCTGAAAAAATCCAGCTTCTTCTGTTTCTCAATGAAAATCGACTCAGTTTGAAAGGCATCCGAGTCGATTCCAAACGCAGTGCTTGTAACGATCTGCATTGCTAACCGACCGAAGACATCTTTCGCTTCAATGTGTTCACCCTTGTCCACAATCGCCTGAACATAATCTACCATCTGCTGACAACAATCCTCGAATATGGAAAACATCTTCTTGATCTTTCCGCATGTGAAGGCCGGAGAAATCGCAGCCCGAACCTCCTTCCATTCTTCGTCAACGAGGACAGTGAGGATCCTCCGGGTGATTGGATCAGCTTTGCTCGAAGATGACAAAACTCGTCTGTTGACGAAGTGGTCAAAATCCTTTACCATGATCGAACGGACCAATTCCGGATCCATTACCATCATCATTGGTGTTTGGATATCGTAGAGACCTCCAAATCGACAAGAATGCCTCCTAAATTCATTGTAATTGTCCAACACCAATTGATTCGTGCTTACTTTGTAGATGATCATCTTCACCCAATTGTTCCCAATAATCGGATGTGGTTTGACGCAGGGAACACCAAGACGCTTCCAGTAGCTGAGATTGTATTCGGACACAAGCAACAATACCGTTATCGCAATGAAGAGGAGGATCATTGTCAGCCAGGCAATTGTTGTGCCCCAGCTAAACATATTCTCCATCATAATCATGTTCACATACAATCCTTTTTTATGAATTCGGTCCGCAATGTGAATTCATGCCTTGCAGTATAAAAATAGAATATTTTCGCATACCGGACGATTCCCGCTATATTTGGGCCACCATTTTCCTTATGTGTTGGGAATAACCCATCGACGAAAATCTGCAAGCATCACGATCCAGGCGAAAACTGTTTGGGCAAAACTGCCTGCTGCAATGGAAAATCATGACGCAAATATTCCTGCCAAAATTGAAATGGACGAAACACTCACAAAAAGTCCTTTCTGCGGGGGGCAAAAAGGCGAACATCAAAAAAAAAACAAATTATTTTTGCTCTCAAAAAGATTACATGCTAGACACGCGCGTACAGCTACAAAGGGTGTTTCGCATAGAGGCAGACACAGATCATACCAGGCCCAATTGGATATTGCGGCCATTCAACAGCCTGTGCGAATCTGAAATCTTGGTCGCAGCAATTTGTACTCTGGAGAATCGTTTGTACAACTACGTTTGAGGTGGTTTGTGCCCAAATTTCGACACTTGTGAAGCACACGTACTCAAGTCATGCGCTGCGAAAACAAATAGGTGTGTCCTGGTATAATGGCGGCGGAAAATGATTACTCATACATGTGTTTTTCCCATTTAATTGTTGCCTCCGAAACTTTTTTTTTTCTTTCTTTTTACTCTTATGCATTTGGTAGAAATTAAAGCGCCAAATTGCAACGAAGCTTTCTAGAGGTGTCAGATTTTGACATTAGTGATGAAAGAGGATCTTTTATTTCTACAGCATGGAGTTTTTGCTAAAATCTCAAGAATGGAAATTTTTCATATGTATGGGTAATCTTTTTCCGCTGCCAGTGTACAATGTCTCGCTGGGCGTTGTGAATCTGAAAGTTTGGTAGTAGCGAATTGCGCTTTAACATATCGTTTGCGCTACGTTTGTGCCAGTTGCTAAACCAAATGTTGGGCTGATATGACGTCACCCCAGCCGTTTTTAGTCGGCAATTTTGATAGAAGCAAATTGAACTTTTTCACCCGTGTGTGCTGCGTTTGTGTTGGCTTGTGCCCACATTGAATCGTTTGTGCAGCAACCGTTCTCCAGATATTGCGAAAACAAATTTAACAGGCTGGAGTGACGTCATGCCAGCCAGTGCGAATCCGTAATTTTAATTGCAGCGAATTGACCTTTGGAACATTGTTCGTGCTACGCTTCTGTTGATTTTACCCAAATTTTAACTTTTGTACAACAGCCGTTCTCAAGTTATTGCAAAAAATATTTGCATGTCAGGATGACGTTACGTAACGCCATCCGGTGAGAATCTGAAAAGTTTCGTCGACGCGAATTGCGCTTTGGCACATCGTTTGTGTCACTTTGTAACCCAAATTTCAGCGTTCTTCAGCAGCCATTACCAAGTTAGTGCGAAAACAAATGCGTCAAAAACAGTCATTTGACCAGGACAGCATGGTCATGATTAGGCTACGGACAATGTGGTTTGGTCAATTGACCTGGCCATGGTGGTAAAAGTTGGAAAACGGACCAATATGTTATGGACGCCAGATGTGGCCGGGACGGTCAAAGGACTTGCTACGGGTGGTTATTTGACCAGGGCTGCATGGTGATGATCTTGGCTCCGGACCATGTTCAGTTAGTCATATGAGTTGTCAGGGAAGGAGAAATGTGATCAATCGACCACATTTCACCACGACTGTAGGCGCTGGACCAGGTTGGTCACAGGTGGTCAACGGATTAAACATATAGCTGGTGTTTGACCTGGCCGAAATTATCAATGGATGGTTACAGGTGGCCATTTGACCATGGCTGCATGTTCAAGGATGGTCACAGATGGTCTCCTGACAAGTCTTGCATGGTCCAAGGTGATCCGAAGACCATCCGCCTTTGGCAAAGACAGCAAGTACATGGGTGGTCATTTGACTTGTCTACGGGTGGTCGTCCTTGGAGAGTCAAATGACCACCCTTGCATGGTTTTTTACCATGCACCCCTGTTTAACAGTGTGGCTATGATTTAGTTAAAATTCCACAATTGGGTGATTTCTTCCCACACGTGAAAAATGAGCAGCGTTGTTATGCACAAAAATAATGTTTTTCCGATGTAATCTTTTTAAAGTATGCTGAACACTCCAAGGCTGATGCTTCTTCTGCGGCAGCAGTGACTGGACTCATCAGGTGATGACCACTGCTACCTCACCAAAAGAACTTAAGTCCAAACAAACACAAAGAATGTGTTTGTTTACGCAATGTTTTTTTTTTGTTTACACAATCCTGCACAATCCTGTGTTCTGTCACCACAACATTTGCGACAGTATTGTATTAATAATTATTAATATTAAATAATCTTTTCTCCACACACATTTTTTGCACATGTTTGTGCTTCTTTGTGGCTGAAGTGTTAATAAGATAGCAATGCTCATCAACTGATGAGTCCAGCCACACCGCCGCCGCAAAAGAAACATCAGCCTTGTGTTCGGCATACTTTTATCTCGTATAACATCAGAATGCGGCGGCAGTCCGCTTTTCCTTCCACATGCAGCGATTGAACTGTAAAACCAGAACTTGGGGTCGTTTGCTGAAATTTCATCTTTGTGTAGAGGTGAAATTTGAATGTTTGGGTGTATTTATTTCTTCACTTGGGGGTGTAGCCCCCGCACTCCCACGACAATTCAAGCACTGTCCACATGAAACAATCTTTTCTAGTGTGAATGTTGTCGAGGCGTATTCAAAATAACAGAGGGGGATTCATAATCACATCATTCATAATCACATTCATTCATATTCACGCTGGAAATCCATATCAGAATGAAAGTGATTAATAATTCTTACACGAAATCAAAACCAGGCACATGCAACACCAGCAGTGTCCTTTCACGTTTAGTGTTTATCACGAGAGACGAAAGTGGCAACTGTCAAAGCTAGACCGATGAATAAAAACCAATCCCAACTCTGCGCATTTGAAATTTTCAGAGAGCGTCCAAGACGTTGAAAACAAAGGCGCGAAATTGGCTGTGTTACACGAGGGATGATACGCAAAACCCGCGTGGAGACCGCACGCTTGCGTGAACCGCTTTTTTCTTCATTTAAAAATCAACTAACTCCATCACTCTATTTTCAAATCGCGAACTAATTATGTTCAATGTAGGTACCTATTTTGCGTAGTTGATTCTAAAGACATATAGGCTAGTGTTACCTGCCCGTAAAAAACACGAGCACGAGGATAAGAATCATCATTTTTTCACAATAGAGATGAGAAATGAACGAATGCGATACGCAATACAGAAATTATTTTTTTCAAAATAACCAAGTAGTAGCACTTCCGCGAGAAAGGTAAGTGTATGTGATAGGCCAACAATGTCAAACAGCGTAAATCCTAACACGCGAGAGGCATCGTGGCCTATTTCATTTCGTTGGTTGATACCTTTATCCGGCCCACGCAAGAAAGAAAATTCAGGAGACCGGTTGATCGAAAAATCATTGCATGCAAAACTTCATCCCGCAACTGAGCGGTAGGTCATTAATCATTATAATGTGATTACTATTGGCATGTCTCATTTAGGATGTGTTTCTCTTGATTAAAGCAATAAAATTGGACAGAAGAATGAAAAGAAGGAGAAATCTGTGATTTCGCCGTGAATTTTAAGAAAGACGCACAAGCAATCATCTAGAAGCCCGTGGGATCTCATTTTGGAACACGACGGCAGAAACTCGCTAATCACTTACAGATTAGTAGTCAGTACTGCCAGTAAAATGCAGATGAACCCGGAGATGATCAGGCCTTCACCTTGATCGCAAAAGTTGACCTTGAGAATGTTGAGCACGTATGTAGGAATCCGGACGCGTGTGAGAAAGCAAATCGAAACGACAAAAACTTTAGCAGCGCGCTGGGGGGCAATCAGAAGCCAGTATTTTTCCATAAATGTTACACGATGTCCACGGTGTTGCAAACTTTCTATGGAACAAATTAGCCATCTTCATGATCGTGGATGAGTCTATACCAGCCGTTGATTCTGAATCACGAGACAAAAAGAATTGGGGGTCACGCAGCCCCTGGTCTCTGTGCCCGGTCCACGCGTCGTCAACGAGCGAGCCATTGTGGTGGATTCGCCTTGACCCTTTGACCGATCTCCTATAGTGCCGCATAACCGATGAACGAACATCCTACGCGCAGCATTATCTTAACAGGGTCCGTGATCTTAAAGACACCACAGAGGGACACAGGGATGGTGATTGTGCTGTAAACAGCAAGGATGGATTATTTTGGAATAGACACGGGCTCAAAGTTGTTTTTACTGCTTCTCAAATAGTAACGTGGCTCGTATGAGAGGAGCCACAGCAATAAACAGTTCATCATTCGTATTTCGCACAGGTAACAGTCATTGCTTGTGCAATTGGCTTGTCCGACTTCCTTGATTAGCATATAGGAACGATCGGGGATTTGCGATTTCTGAGCAGAGTTAAACGTGATCGATGGCTGTAACGGCGCGTTTTTTCAGTTTGAACATAGTTTTGGCTTTCCTGGATGTTTGAAAATAATGAATGTATGAATGAGTCGTTTATTTTCGGGGTTGCCCCCTTATAAAATAAATGCAATTACAACAGAGGCAAAAACATGACAAAACACATCAATTATATGCACACCCTTTTAGCAACAAAAACCACGAAAATTACAGAATAAAACCAGTAATTGATTCAAGAAATATCAACTAATAGACGGTGCTAGAGAATAGTTACACTTTAAGAAAGTTTGAATGTGGTCGCCGGCAACTGATTCCACTCAGCTATGGTTCTCGACAAAAAAGAAAACTTCTCAATGTCTTTTTGAAAATTATTAAGTAACCTGATTTTAAAAATATGGTCTCGACGCGAATAAAAATTGGTTGCTGTACATAGTCCAGAAGTTCAACCCATTCGCCAACATTAGATACTATAAAAAAAAATAGTGCAAGCAACCTGGCCAATTTTCTGCGGTTTGCTAAGGATGACCAATCGAGGGAGATCATCTTTGAGTAACACAACTCGCACGCCAATAATGGCCAATAACAAACCTCGCAGCACGGCGCTGGACTACCTCCAATATGTGGCAATTTGTTGGGAGAAATGGGTCCCATGCAGGGGATGCACATCCCATAATAGGCAGAACAAGGCTTTTGTTAGCTAGATCCCGGATTTTACGCGGACATTTTACTTCTTGTAATTCCGTTTTATAAAGTAAAGAGCAGAATTTGCCTTTGCTGCAACACGAGACAGATGAGACTGCCAGTTAAGCTTGCTTTCAAGAACAACACCGAGACAGGTTATCTCAGTGCGTTTAGCCGTATAGTGGGTAGCCACACGGGGAATATGGATAACTCAACTGGGATCGTTTTGTAGCAAATTTAATACACGTAGAACTACATTTCTCTGCGCTTACCTCCATACTCAAATTGGTACACGTTGTGGAGAACACAAAAAGGTCAGCCTGCAAAGCCAAACAATCTCTAATGCTGTAAACTTCGGCATACCTACAATAAGCGAGAAAAGTGGCACTTTTTAGCAAATAAAATTAGCTGAAAGTTCTGTCTCAACGAGGCCGGTTGTCTGTTTGCAGCGAGAGTGCCGCACGTATAGTACATAGTCGTGGCATAACATCAGATTACTAAGTAACTCCACCTGACTATTTTGTTGACATTGCTGCGTTGCGCTGCAGTAGGGCATTCACCACTTTCAACAGAAATTCACGCAGTTCTTTGAGCATCCGCGTTTTTCGTTCATGATCATCATGATTTGGAAAAGTTCACATCGGATTACAAGTTGATTGGGTTGTCCATTAAGATAGTGCATGATAAGAACAAAAGCCTGTAACTGAGTCGCTTGGCAAAAATGGGTTTTACGTGTCCATTAGCTGTTATGTGTTCCTTCTGAAATAAAGTCCGCAATTGGCCCTAACACCTTTTACCGATTTCGAGATCAGAGCAAAAACAATCGCCAAATAAAATTGCGATTGCAAAAAATTCATTTCCCTTTGCCAATCAGATTTCGGTCAAGCCTGTAAGGTCCCAGACATTGCTGCTTACAAAGCGAGTGTTGTTGATTTTGTCCAGTTTCTCACGATCCAATCGACTTTGACATCCGATGTTAACTTTTCGAGAAATCGGGAAAAATCCAACACGCCGTCGAACATGCGCCGAAGTCCATGTCCGCTCTGCAGGATACGTAATCTGCAGCAGCGCCGCCTTGGTGTGTTTGTTTTTTTTATATCACTCTTTTATTTTTCCCCGAGCGACTTTACTTGTTAATCTCATTGCTATGGTAGTGGTTTACCTTTTGCATTTTCATCTTATCAATTTAATTTTGATTTCCAATGCCTGCTGTTTGTTTCCTCTTTTTTCAAGAACGAATGGAGCTCACTGTTGTCGATTGTGGGCTGCCGTGGCGTAAATGAATTATAACTATAAATTATAAATTATATAATTTATAATTACATAATTTAATTTAAAATTATTAATTTAATTTATTAATTTATTTATTAATTTACTTAATTTATGTAATTTAATAAATAATATAATTTTATTAAGTTATATTATAATTATAAATTATATAATTCCTCGCATAAATTGTGGGCTGCCGTGGCGTAAATTCCATCGGGCATTCGCAGGCCCCATATCTCAAACGGAGCTGGGAAACATATCACGTGAATGTGGTGTCATGAAAACAATGCAAAAAAAGGAAGAACAAAGTGAGAAGAGCGAGGTTCGAAAGCTGTCTCTGGGACAATGTGATGGTATCCCTCCCGTCGCCATCGAGTATTTACAGGCGTCTATATCTCAAAAGCAAGAGCAAGAAAAGATATCACGTGGTCGGTCAACAACTATTTCTGTTGGTTAGTTCTAACAGCATCCCTCCCTTCGGTTGCACGACGAACACTTTTGGATCCCTGATGAAAGGAACAGGCATTTGTGGCGCTGTTTTAACAATGTAATTTCTAATGATGTAGACAAGTGCAATCTTGATCTGAAGAAGGGCGAACCGACTGCCTGAAATATGCAAAAAATTGATACACCAGGAGATAATGAGTGTGGATGCGGCTGAAATCGGGAATTAATTCAAGGAGGGTTCAAAGAGGGTTGATAGAGGGCTCATCTGCATCACCCAATCAAAGAGGGTGAAGCGCAAAACATTCTGAGATCGCCCAATTCCAATTATTACAAATCAGGGAGAGTTTTGCAGAAGTAGCCATAAAGGTACCAAATGCAAACAATTAGGTGGCACAATTGCTTATAAAACTAACAAAAGATGACAACACTAATTTCGTGGTATTTCCACTATATTTTTGGGGAAATATTTTCTACCAATTTGTGGCAAGAGGCAAGCATTTCCACGAATCGAGTGAATTCGACAAAATCTGCCAGCTTTTAATGACTTCAGGTCTTTCATGCAAACTGCCACGAGATTGACATCTTTTGCCACTTTTGGGGCAAATTTGCACAATACATACCAAAAGAGTTTTGTACAGTATTGTACATACCTATATGTATACAACACATACAATACAGTACCTCTTGCAGAATGGGCAACTTTGAACCAGTCTTTAAAAATAGTACACACTGCAAATAATTATTGGTAAATTTCCACTAGATGGCAAAAGAAGACCACGTGGTGAAAAACCAAACGGTAAAAAAGCATTCTTGATGTCTCTTATCCGCTGAAAATAATCCTGAAATTCGCAGATTTAACTCGGAACTGAACGAGATAAGAATATTACATTGTTAAATTGTTAAAAATTACATTATTACACGTAACTCAAAATAGTGGATAAATGATGTTATTTTTCAGTAATTTTTATTCGGAATGTCTTATGTTCATCGCATTTGTGAGCACGCTTCTTGTTGAGAGGCGGAGGAATTATGAGCAGATGACGTCAGTAAATCAAAAAATGGGGATCATTCTGATCGGAAAAGTATTCAGGAAAGCAGTACCTAAATCAAATCCAGGAATAAGAAAGGTTAAGAAAACCAACATATGGACTCTGTCAACAGATTTCCTGCGGCAACCAGCAACCTGCAAAAACACAAGTGGTATGCGTACGTCATGACATGGTTCAGCCCGTAAGTGGACTGCACATTGCGCAATTCGTTACAGGTTGTCCAAGTTTTTGGACCAGTGCCAGAATTGACTCAAGACTGTCTCCTTCTGCGTTTCACTGTTTTGGACTACGGTCTGTCTGATAGCTGGGAATGCGACGCGAGATGTGGGGCTGAAGGGTCCTCAGTTTTCGTTCTGAATATCCGTACATTGTCCATCCATTTATTTCACGTGTACGGAATTGCACTTTCTCTCATTTCGCCCATTTTTGTCCAATCATAAAAGCCCAAACAAATAATCTTGCCATATCTAACTTCAATTACAAAATTGTGTCACTTATTCTCCAAGAATGTCAGCTTTTGATGAATATTTGCAATTGCTTTAATCCAACACCTGTGAATCTCATATGTCTATTGTAACCGCTTTCACTCATTCTAACGCCTGCTTGACATTCCTCTGCCGTCGATGGTTACCATCTAATACTTCCTCGGTCAGGAATTTTTAAAATTCTTCACAGATGAAATCCAGACTTTAAAAACGCCACCACCGAAATTTTTTCTTTTTTTTTTTAATTCTTATGCAGGCCGCAGATATTAAAGCGCTAGATTTCAACAAAGGTTTCTGGAGGTGTCGGATTTTGACTTCGGTTACAAAAGAGGATCTCGAATTTCTGCAGTTAGGTGTTTTTGCGAAAATCTGAACAGTTGTAAATTTTTGCATGTGCAAGTATATAGATCAATTCCGCCGCTGCCATGCACGCCCAATTAACACCAACCCCGTCTGAAGATTAACCACGCAGTCAAAGGATGTCAGCTGGTGTGCCCTTTCCAAACAAATCTTGGTTACGTCGATAAGCATCCAGGCGAAGTGAACCGTTGCCGATTTGATATCGCCACCGTCGCCGATCTCGTCGAGTCGTACCACCGAGTGCTGGTATCTCTCGGACATCCAAAGCGGGTACGAGAGCTGGGAAAGAGTACTATTGCGACCGCAGTAACTGAAGATTGACGAAGGATAGATCATTGGAGATAGAGGAACTCCTCCGTCGCCCAGCTGGTGCCGAGAGTCCTTCTCCGAGGAGTTTCTGGAGATCATCAGATGTCCATCGAAGTCGTACGAGTACTCGACCCAGGCTCGAGCGGTCCGCAAAGCTGCTCTCCTGGTTGTTGCCATGCGGGGTCATGGGCCCATTTCCCCCTGGCGGGACGTATGGCGACACTTACTCGCATTGGCGTCCTACAGTGCCCTTAGGGAGTGTCTAGTGGCTGTGTGAGAATGAGTCTCCCCAATATTCCGAGCTTGGTCGACGGGGTTGACTCCTCCTCGCTCTTCCGTAAGCCCCCCACTTCCTGAGGGTCTGCGTTGTCGCCGTAAAACAGTTCCGATGATGGGGTGGGGAACGCCTGCTATGCCAGCAGGTTGGGTGAGCGCAGGGGACTCGTGATAGCTGGTGCATAGGCTACTACCGGACTTGAGGAGTGCACACTCCTTTCGAGAAAGGATAGCAAGAGTAGCATTCAGCGGTGAAGCCCAATGACTGGACATCCTTCCAGCCTATCACTGGTGGAGAGTATCCTCTCTCATCCCACTTCCCATCATTACCCGTCCTTGTATTTTATTTTTATCTCCCCTATCCTTCCTATACTTTTATTTTAACCTAATTCCTCTCTCCAGCTGGGTTGGATTTGGGATCCGCGCTTTTTAAAGCTGATCCCGACACGTCGATCAGTGGGCGAAAGGCCGAAGTCCCGCCACAGAGAACCCAGTCTATCCCCTCGCGAAGTGAACGTCTTTTCTGTTGATGAAAATCTTGACCGTTTTTGTAAATCTTTGGATGTACCCAGAAAATTACTCCAATCAGATTCCACATCAATGCATTCACTTCCAAATGTAATCTGTTATACTCACATTTTAATAATATGCCGCAGTAAACTATCCTTGTGATTACCAGGATAGTTTTTAATAGTAATTTTACATGTCGACATCTTTCCTATGAAATGCTTTTTCCCGATAACTCACCGACACAATTTCTCGGCCCGTGGCCAAAAGGAAGGTAGGCGTATGTAGGTATGCTTCCTCTATTTTCCTTACTGAATCTCTGTGGGTTGAACGTATCAGGATCTGGAAAGTATCTCTCATCAAAATGGAGTCCAACAACTGGGATGACTGCCACATGACCCTTCTTCATAGTGATGTGTGTTCCTGGTATGGTGTAGTCCTTGCCGCATGTCCTATCGATGTTTGGCAGAGCCGGATACATTCGCAATGTCTCTGGAATGATTAGATTATGATACAGCAATAATTATTACACTCTCGATTGTTTGACTATACAACGGTAATGATGACAGCTTCTTAGTAAGTGTGAACGGAACGTTGGTTCCACAAAAATGATTGTATTTTGACTAAAAATTTAAAAAATACCAACTGCATAGATCGAGCACATGTACCTCCCATTTTGAATCTTATCCCCTGCAGAACAAGTTATGTTTACCGTCACGTCACCGCTGAATAACTTGGCAAGTGAACTGAAAATTCTGAAAGTGCGAGGTGGAATTTTGACATTTATGCTGCGTTCACTTTGTTACTGAAACCCGCAACTCAGATAGCCTGTGTAGATGCCTGCATCATGTCGATGAATGAATTTTCCACAACGAACTGAAAACGCGAACGAAGACCATTCTGGAACCACAACTTTGTAACTTGGAGGTTTTATCAAAAATCCAAAAGAATTTGGACCTGCGCTTATTAGATTTGTTTGATAATGAGCAGTCCCTTTTTATAAGGTAGGTATGCCTCGACAACTTACCTGAAACTACCATATCCAAGAAAACCATGTCCTGAGTTATTCCTTCATAGGTTAATTTTCCACAATGCTTCTCATTGACAACGTTACTTATTTCATCAACTAGTTTATCCTGAACGTTGGGGTCGACTGCGATCGAATAGAGGGCGAACATCAGAACATTGGAAGTTGTATTGTAACCGGAGAAGAAAAATAAAATCGACTGGGCAATGATGGTGTCATCCGTTAGAACTAGAAAAGGGGAACGTAGAACAAGACAAACAATTCCAATAAGGGCCAAATTTTGGTAAAAACTATTGGGACCTTTTGTAACAGCTTACTGAACTAGTGAACTGCTAATCCCATAACGAGTCACCTTTAAATTAGTCAACTGAAAGTATCCCTTACTGGAATGTTATCTAATGTCATGGACTGGGACACTTGCTAACTGGAATTGTCGCAAACTGGAATTGTCGCTAACTGGGATGTTGCAAAGGAAAAAATGACACAATCATTGTCAATGCGAATAACCCGGAATTTTACCATATCTTAACTTTGATACGTTTATTCCTCAAAAAAATTTGAAATTTTACACTTGAAACGTTCGGGATTGCAATACACTTCTGGAAGCACCCGTTTTTCATCTCCACCAACAAAACGTTTCATCAAAATCCGTTAACCGATTAAAAAAAAATTTAACTTCCCGAAGCGGCACACCCCGACCATGTTCACTTGCATTGTCTTTCCCTCTTTCCTTCTGTCTTTTTATGACATTTCCGTGCGATACCTTTGCCTATGGAGCTGCTGGACATTTTTAGTTGGCGACTGATATAGTTCGCGACAATTCCAGTTTGCGACTGCTCCAGTCAGCTGCTATTCCAATTCGCGACATTTCTATTTAGCGACTCTTCCAGTTAGCGACCGTTCCAGTTACCGTCTATTCCACCCTGTGAAAAACATTATTTCGGCCCTGCAAATACACGAATTAGCGTTTTTCGAGCTTCGTAACGACTATTCCAGTTAGCTACTATTCCGTGCCCCACCATGGCGGTTTCAAGGCAGGGTCAGAGAAAATGAAAGCAGGGAAGGTTAAGGATTGCTGAATTCACAATTCTTTTTTCAAGGTTCTGAACTAGCAATTATTATTCTGCCACAGAGAGAGGAAAAAGCAATGCTTAACTTTTCGGGTACAATTTCCTAATTTCTAGAGACCATAATAGCGCAAAGTAAACCCAAGTGCTTCAAGTGTAAAAACAGTTATGATTACTTTGTTTTTGTGAAACTTCTCAAAGGTAATTTAGTGATAGTGATGAATAGGAATGATCCTTGAGCAGACTGGTCAAATAATCAATTTTTATCAAATTTTCTCGGACTGGTGTACCCGGTTAATCTTTCGAATCGTGTCGCTTTTTTAGCTTCAAATGCCAGCAGTGAAAGGTCCTGCGGCCAACACTTTGCGGGAAATTGAAATGTGAATGAGTTCGAACAACTACTTACCCGATTTTGACTTGACCTTTCCAGAGTTCGATTTTAAGTGATCTGAGCACCCACGTTGTTCGACCTTTTCATCCTCTTCGTCGAGTTTTCCATCCATTGCATCGATTAGCAGCTGGATGAAATCGTTCCTCCATGCCCCGGTCCTTCTCTGAGCGATCGTGGATCTCGCCAAATTAACAAAGAAGTCGTCCTTCCCTGTAGTGAGAATATTCATCCTCAGTATGCCGGCCATCCTGGGAAATAATCTGATGATAAGAAATGAAATCACCGTCCTTGAGCTGAAAAAATCCAGCTTCTTCTGTTTCTCAATGAAAATCGACTCAGTTTGAAATGCATCCGAGTCGATTCCAAACGCAGTGCTTGTAACGATCTGCATTGCTAACCGACCGAAGACATCTTTGCTTCAATGTGTTCACCCTTGTCCACAATCGCCTGAACATAATCTACCATCTGCTGACAACAATCCTCGAATATCGAAAACATTCTCTTGATTTTTCCAGATGTGAAGGCCGGGGAAATCGCAGCCCGAACCTCCTTCCATTCTTCGTCAACGAGAACATTGATGATCCTCCGGGTGATTGGGTCAGCTTTGCTCGAAGATGACAAAACTCGTCTGTTGACGAAGTGGTCAAAATCCTTTACCATGATCGAACGGATCAATTCCGGATCCATCACCATCACCATTGGAGTTTGGATATCGTAGAGACCTCCAAATCGACAGGAATGCTTCCTAAACTCGTTGTAATTGTCCAACACCAATTGATTCGTTCTTACTTTGTAGATGATCATCTTCACCCAATTATTCCCAATAATCGGATGTGGTTTGACGTAGGGAACACCAAGACGCTTCCAGTAGCTGAGATTGTATTCAGACACAATCAACGCAACCGTTATCGCAACCAAGACGATCATTGCCAACCAGGCAAGTATTGTGCCCGAACTAAACATATTCTCCATCAGAATCATGTTTTCACCCAATCCTTACATTTATGAACATACGAGCCCTTCAACGAAACTTTGCAAGTATCATGACCTAGCTGAAACACTGTTTGGTTAAAACTGCCTGGCTACAATGGAAAACTGAAGCAAATAATCCTCCAAAATTAAATGGACGACACACTTGCAAAAAAGATTTATGTGCAGGAGCCAAAAAGGCGAAGGACATTTTTCAAAGAAAGGAAAAAAACAATTGTTTTCGTATGAAGAAGTCCGATATGAGCTGTGGATGTTGTCATTGGATGTCAAATTACCACCTCCATTACCGCGATTATTTTTATCTCTTTATTTTTTGACGCTCAGCCCTCTTTACCGATAATTTTTATTTATAACTTAACACTGGTATCCCTTTTCACACCAGATTTTAGATTTAACCAAAGCATTTGACTTGGTATCCCATGTGAAGTATACTGACAAATTGAAAATGTTAGGTTTGTCCCATTCAATTCTTTTATCTCAAATAGGACCCAACAAGTAACGAAACTTTCCATGGAGCAAAATAGTCATTCTCATGAACGTGGATGTGTTAAAACAAGCCTTCGATTCTGAATCAAACGATAAAAAGAATTGGGTGTCACTCAGACCTCTGTTCCCTGTACCCGGTCCACGCGTTGTCGCTGAGCCATCTCGGTAACCTGTATCGCTCGTCCCCATACGGCGAGAGCTCACTCACAAAAATTTTGTCTTAAAAAAAGCAAAAAATATACGCAGCAAAATGATCACTTGTGTTGTTCTTAAATCAGCAAGAGTGGATTATCTCGAGACGGACTTAATTTCTTTTTTTTTAGTCAAGCTTGCTAAAAACCAGCCACCATGCTTCTTGAAGAGAAGCATTGTTCCCGATCAAAAAGCACCTGCACCTGAAATAAGTGGTATTGACTTGCTATTGTCAAGATTATTATTCTTAATTTGGAAAATGAGCTCGTCATCAGCGGAGACAAAGTCT
>JASGXE010006593.1:0-21086 GCA_030068105.1 Sinentomon sp. SZTP_YWyxl | reverse complement strand
GGTTTTGGGTTGAAAAACTGAGAAATCCGGCTCTGTCAGTCCCTCACATGCTTTTTTTCAGCAAAAACGAGGTTTTCGAACAGTCTATTTTTTGGAGACATGCTGAAAAAGCTGCAGACGTGTTTGCATCGCATGCAGAAATTCTTGAGAAGCCATTTCTCAACGGATTTTGTTCATTTTTGGACCAAAATTCTCAGAAAACATCACAGTATCAGGGAGAAGTGCATTTGAAAATGTGAGAAATTTTCGGAATTCTTACGGTAGGCCCCCCTTAAAATGAGAAAATTGCAGTTTGCTCTTCTCAGCCCCATGGAGACAGCTTCCCAGTATTTTTTGGTTGATGCACCTTTTTGACAGGCAGCGAATCTCTTTCTTCTAAATGAAAAATATTTTTTGATAAATCCTTAAAAAGGTCAGAGTAAAGGTCGTCCTGCTCCATTTTATGTCAGAGCCACCACCTTAAAATGCAGTTACTAGCCGCTTAAACTCTTGAACAGACACTTGCACATTGGAGGAGATTGCAATCTGATGTTATGTCCTAAAAAGAAAGAAAAAAAAAAACAGAAAAAAGCAAGAAGGTTGTTATCTTACCTCCTCAGGACACAGCTCGTGAGTGGAATTCTGAAAGTGACCACAGATCAGTGGAAATGCAAGAATATATCTATTTTGAGCTGGGAATTCAAGGCACATGTGAAATTGGTCTTCAAATATTTTGCTGTAAAAGCTGAAGGAGAGAAAAACAAAGAAAAAACGTTTGTATTGTCATCAGCCCAACAGAAAATGTGTTCAGATGAGGAAATAAACCAAATCTTTCTTGGAGACCGAATCTCCCTCTTAACTCTGAATGCATAATGTCGTGTTGAGAGGGGCTGGAATACATGAAGCATTCCATCTATGCAGTTTTTTCAATTCTTACTGGCCAAGTACTTAGATGCTTCAAGATAAACTGCACAAGATTAAGGAACAAAACACAAACTGGGCTTTGAGAGTGGAAATGAGTAACTTTTTTGACTTTTTGCATAATTTGAGATAATGCCGGTGAAATATTCCTAACTAACATCGATTCGAGGCAAACAAATCACAGAGTGACATGGTTAGGCAGCCATTTGGTCTTAAGTTAGGCCATATTAAATCATACCAAAACATTGAGAGATCTGAAGTTTCGACAAGAAGTTCGTCCAGGGCATCGACCAGCCTCGTGTGAAAGACGATCGTGTTCAACAGCGCTGCTAAATCACTGTGATCAGCCAGTGATATTGGGGCCTTGCTAACTGTGAAGTATGCCTGAAGCCGGAACCAATCCAAGCGTGGACCGCGGAAGTCGAATATCTCGTTTTCCTCAACTGTAATACAATGATCCAAGTTCTCAATGAGTATCATTTTAAACACCTACTCAACTTTTTAATAGAATAAATCCAGAAAACCTGATAAATTCCTCCCCTTAGTGAAAAGCCAAATTCAACAACTGGTACAGTGCAGAATAACAGCCAATCAGAATTTGGGCATCATTTTCCTGCAAATGATAGAAATCTGCAATTCAAAAGCAGATCCTGGGAACTACCTAGTTTCAGAGCCGCCTGATACTCGTGGGGCTAACCTCAGCACCAAAATGAAGAAGCCATCGAAATAGGAAGACTTCACCACACATTAGAATCTCAGTGCAGCTAACCAGCTGTGCCTCCACCTTCTATCCATTAGAAGATTCCTGCTGATAATGCCTCACACCGCTTCCATTTCAAACATGCTTATACAGGGTGATTCACAAAAACCACTAGGGAATTTCTTTTGTCCTTGCTGACAAAACAAAATTTCGTGACCACGATGTGCATAAAGCCAGACAAACTGTAGCGCGCGAAACTTATCGGTGTATGCTCGCCTTGATACAAATAAGATCATGTTCAAAGGCTGGCCACTGCGTGCCTCTCCGTCTGTTTTTAACTTTTCCTTCGAAGTTGGACGCGATCATCTCTTGCATATTGATTTGTCTGTTCGACAGCAATGGGAGGGGCCAAAATGACGCAGTGCGGCTGCGTTCCCCTGGCAACGCAGCCCGCAACATTTTCGTCAAAATGACTGCAACACTGCAGTGATGGTTTCCCCGGTGCATTGAAGTTTTGCAGGTTGCATGCTGTTGTCTGTGCACTGCTGGATCATTTGCGCCCGCAAATGTGGTTGAGCGGGGAACAGCCATGCCTTTAAAACAAGCAAACACCTGAGTATTCCAATGCACGCAGACAGGCCCACGTCGAATGGTATGAGTCAGGAAGCTGGAGGGAGGGCATTATGTGGAGTAGACTGGAATGAAGATGATGGAACAGAACATATGTCCGAGCTTGTTGTATGATTTATTTTGATCTCTCCGTTGTGGAATCAGGGAATCGGCAATCGCCATTGTCATGATTGCGCCATGCTGCAAAGGCCACAGTGCACGAACTCTTTTGTCCGCAAACAGGGCTCATGCGTTCAGCTTTCCCTGCCCCTGCATTCGATCAATGTCAAGAAAACGTATGTCCCGACTAGTGTTTTTTCTGAATCACCCTGTATACCTTCATTTCTGTGTTGCTTCCAATCAGTTTTCTGTTTCAAAATCTTATCACACACTTAAAGGGGGGGGGGGGGGTACCTTCGCGGATGAACTTTTTCATTTCCCAACCGATTTTGAAGAAATTTGTGGAGATGTTTATAGCAATGAGAGTAGGTAGTGACTGTGCAGAATTTCAGTCCCGTATCCTTCTTGGTTCTCCTCTCACAATGAGCAATTTAGTTACAAAACAAGTGTAAACGTTTTAGCGATATAGGCTATCTCAATGAAGATGAATGAAAATAAGCTTGTGGTGGGCAAAAACAACTCAAAATATCTTTAAAATTTAGCCTACAGAGTCGGAATTTTAATATTTTCACTGTTGTGTCCATAATTTCTATTTTATGCCAATTATGCGACGATTTTGCTTTTTTTGGAGATATTTTTGAAAAAAGTGACAATATGACAGTCAAGTAGAGAAAAAAAGTAAAAAAACCAAATTTTGACTCTGTAGGCCAAATTTCCTGACCTTTTTACACAAGTACAAATATGCCAATTTTCACCTTTGTGACAGAAAAAGGTCTAAGATCTAGTTTCAAAAAGTTATCCGAAGGTAAAAAAAACAGAAAGCGAAGACCGTTTTGTGTGAAGCGCAGAGAATTGTGAAAGAACCAAGCAAGACAGAGATCTGATGGTCTGAAAATGATGAATGTTGAGATTTCAGCCTGTCAAACCCATCAAAAAATCTCAAAAATGATTTTTGCTCAAAATATCACCGGTATCCCCCCTCTTAGCATACTTTGGGGCATCCTCAGTTTGTGATAGTGGAATGGTGTCTGCATTGCCTTTCACCAGCAATGACTGGATTTCAGTTGAAATGACAAAGATGACTGCTGAACTCACTCACCCTGCTTGACATTGATGTTTGAGATCGTGGTGCAGAGAGATGAGAGAATGAGAACATCATCTTCTGGCAGTGGAGGAAGTCCCTGAATGATATTGTTCAATGCCACCGAATCATAGCCGAGAAGATATTGCACAAAATAGCGTTGAATAACTTGACTGTATTTTCGAACCAGAGCTGCAAAGAATAAAACAGTGCAATAACTTTTGCACTCAATGGCTGACACCTATTTTCTTACTTTTATTGGCAAATTTTAATGAAATCTATCATATAGCAGAACAAGATGCATGTTGAATCAGTTCAGTTTTTTTGAAAAAACTGTTTCTTCCATCGGTGATGAAAAAATTTCCTTTGGAGATTACTGCTAAGATGATTGGTTGGTATTTCTTCGGAAATGCCACCATCTTTCTGAATGAAGATCTGAATAAAGACTCAAGTGCAAAATTATTGCAATACCATTTTGTCTGCACCCTTAGATGCAAATGGCAAAATAAAAAGTATCCACCACAAGAATAAAGCACATCAATGCATCTGTCGGAAAGAATGGAAAGCAATGATGGTATGGTGTGAGTGTAGCTAAAAACAAGCCACAGCCAAGCACATTTTATGGCCTCAATATTATCAACAGGTCTGTACGACACTGAAGTACAGCTGGTAACTAAAAAACTGAGCCCCATTTGTGCTATATGGGAAGCCGTAAATTCAAGCAGTGTTGAACGCATTCTCACGCAATTTTATTTATCAAATTTTACAACCCCAAATGCACCTTGACCTTTATCCGATAGTCGTTCAGCAAATCTTCGGACGGCTTGGCTGTTTGAACAACTTTGCCCATTGTCAGGGGCGCAATCCCTAGCATGACTTTAATCATGCACAGCAAGGGCTTTCTTTTAAAAACATGCCGAAAAATAAATACCTACCTACCTCGTTCTGCAGCCTGTTGTCTCGGAAAGATGCTGTCGTGAATGAGCTTCTTGCTGACACGTGCAACGCGAGTGAAATGCAGTCGTAAAATTTGTATTCATGGTTCCCCATTTCGCACATACGAGTGCTCAATTTTTATGTTACTTCCCGCATATTTTATGGCCTATATTTAAGGACAAAGACTATGGAACTAGACTTTGAAAGAGGAGTTTTGTGTTTGTGAGTTTGTGACTAAATTGAACAGCTGGATCAAGAATGGCCAGCGAGGACCCATACACTGTTTTGGAACTATGTAAGCAAAACTGAGTGTGGGATACCAAGCGTAAATGGTCAAAGGCAAACCTCTTAGCTCTTCCATGTGAAACAACAATTCGGGTAATTGTCTGTCGACCAAATCTTCTGTTGCCTTTCCTTTGCCCTTGTGAACGGGTGGATTGTCATGGTGGTGTAGCATCCAATGAATCTCATCACGAGCGAAACTTAAGCCCATGAAAACAAAGAGTGCCTACAATGAGAAAAGAAAGAAAATAAAGAAAGAAAATAAGGTGGAAATGACATAGCCCATAACTAGTCGAACAAAGCAAGGTGTGCAACATTTATGTCCGTGAAAAAGAGTGAACAAAACATCTCCAACAATAAGCATTTATCACATGCTTTCTTCCTCAGGGATGTGAGTTGTCGCCCAAATCTGTTTTCGATTTTTAGGGGTACTCCTCATTCCACTTGAAGATATGAGCCAAGAATGCTCCCAAGTGTGCTCAGAGTGAATTCAGAATTCTTTCAACAATGAAAACTCAGTCGAAAACTTCATTCTCGGCATAGAAATTAAAGTTTTTCTGTGTATTTAAATGGAAGAGTGTGAAGCATTCTCAGCTCATATCTTCAAGTGGAATGAGCTGTAGCTCACCTGATATTTCGCATAGCGTGGTGAAACTTGGAATTACGCATGTTGCATACTCCGACCAGCAGTCATAGACAAAACACAATCACAGCACATGCATTAGGTACGTGCAGGGAACATGACGTCATGTTTCATTGATTCTACTCAACAAGCACTAGCTGCATCAAAAAGGTAGTCATTTCTATTTTTATTATAAATAGACAGCCATTTCTATTTTTGCCACTTGTTACAAGTATTTTCGTAAACAACAACACTGTTCCTTCCATCTTACTCTTGCGAGTCCACTCTGCACCCAGTGTGCAGTTTTTACTTTGGAGACAGGGTTGGGCATAGGGGGGGTAGGGGGGGGGTTACCCCCCCCTGGCCTTCGGCCGAGGTTACCCCCCAGCCTTTTTCCGACGGTACCCTTGGCCGAAGGCCAAGGGTACCGTCGGAAAAAGGTGGGAAAAGAGTCCTGGTGTGTGTGCAGGGCACACACCAGGACTTCAATAGGTAGCAACATAGTTTCTTTTGTACTTTGTTTTGATTCCCCTGCCGGAAAAAGGCTAGGGGGTAACCTCTGCCTTTGGCCGAGGTTACCCCCCCTACCCCCACCCTAGAATGTTGCTGTCAAAGTCCTTCCTGGTGTGTGCCCTGCACACACCAGGAAGGACTTCAATTGCAACATTCTGTTTGTTTTGTAATTCCTGTTTTGATTCCCCTGCCGGAAAAAGGCTAGGGGGGGTAACCTCGACCTTCGGCCGATGTTACCCCCTAGCCTTTTTCCGAGGGGACCCTTGGCCGAAGTCCTGGTGTGTGCCCTGCACACCCCAGGACTTCAACAGCTACATTCTGTTTCTTTTGTACTTTCTGTTTTGATTTACAGAAAAAGGTAAAATGAAAAAAAACTCATCCAGAAAGTCGTGTCTGACAGTTATCCTTGCTCCATCTATTGCGACTGCAAACCCTCCAGGATAAGAAAAAAAGGACCTGAAATGTCGTAAAATGGCATCTGAGGACCCCTAATTTTTCAAAAAAGCTTCAGCTTTTGGGGGACGATGTCCCCCCAAACCCCGGGGGCGCTACTCCCTGGACCCGTACTGTGATATCTACAAAACTTACCTTTGGTCCCAGGAGACCAGGTTGATCGGCCAAAATAAGACCAAGCTCCTTCAATGAAGTTCGAAGGAATTTGCGACGCTCCCTGTGAACATGGGTCCTGTAGAATAAGTAAAAATAACAAAAACTGTCCAAACCTATTTTTCTGTAGGTACATGCATAGCTACCTAGTGATAAGATACAAATATTGCAAGTACCTACAGTGACAGCACAAGGCAACTGTTGCTGGCATTTAGAAAATTATGTGCCAAGTCCAAAAAATCCATCAGAAACAGGGCACTTCTTTGCATTCAAAATGCTACAAAAATATTGTTTGCAGAAATCAAAGGCAGTGGTGTTTCCAGAGTCACACCACAAATCCACCGCAACATCCGATACCACAATGCATCATCTACCTACTCCTTACAGCCCAAATTTGTTTACAAATTTTAACAACAAATAACTGCCCGCTGTCAAAGTAATTACAGCAGAATTTATTATTGTCCCAATCACCAAGGTTGGAAGAACTGTTTCAGGGATGAGGGGAAGCCATGCTTCAGAACAGGAAAATGAAATCACAACAGTTGAGGATTGCAACAAATCGGGCACCATCCAATGATTCAAGCTTTTAAAGGTGTATATAAAATCCGGCCATTGCTCTGCTTACGCCGACTGGATGGCAACATTGTAACAATCTTTGACTTCGGCAACACGCTTGTGGTATCCCTTTATCGAGTCGAAAAACGTCTGAATGTACGAATGAATGTAAATAACTTCATCTCTGAATATAGATATGACCCAACAGTAGTGAAGAACAGATGACCACAGTTCAGATGCTTCCTGCTGGATGAGATAGTGATGAATAAGAAGATAGCCAACTGAAAAAAATGAAAAAAGAAAGGAGTGGTGTTTGATGTCATTAGGTCGAAGACTGAAAAGCTGGATAAAATAGTTGGGGCACTCATTTAAAAATTATTTGTCAGATATTTTATGTCACAAAAAATTATGATGTTGTTACCCAAATAAAAAGCCACCCAAATCAAAGTGGTCAAGCATAAACCACACATAGGTACCTAATGGCACCGAAAAAGCAGCTTCCCATTCCGTACCTGCTCCTTTTGGTATTTTTGGCATGTGATTTTATCGAAGGTTCTTCAAATTCGACAATTTGTAAAAGCAGGCCGTGTAAGAAATCACCAACTCTTCAGGCAACATTTTCTCAATGCTTGAGTGCAAAGCAAGCCATGGCCTCGGATGATACAGTTTAGAAAGACGAAAATGGGCCAGAAACTAAATTTTAATTTTTTTTCACGGCACTCGGGATGGAGTTGCACGCCTGCGAAAGGTACGACATTTGTGGCAAATTACAAATGCGGATTCATGTGCAAACAGAGCACCAGAAAATACACCAAAAGTGCATGCATTTGGCAATGGGACTGTGGAGTCGTTCGTGGTTTCAAACGTCACGGGAATTTCTCGAACTATTTTTGAATGGGTGTTTAACAGCAACCAACTTCACTTAAGAAAAAGATATCTCGGATCGACTGATGCAAACAGAAGTGATTTTTTGCAAAATTGCCATGCACTGACTGAAGCCCTGCAGGATGTGAAAAAGGTTGATAGAATGATGAACTTACAAACTATCCACCTTTCCATGGTTTCCAGTGATAAATATTCACATGGCATGGTATCAGTCTGTGCAGGATTTAACATTTGGTTTGGATTCGAAGTCAGACTCAACATCTGAGCAGATCTAAATGATAGAATGAAAAAATGGCAAGCTAGAAATTAGAGATAAAAAACAGCAGGCTGGAATGTAAAAAAGTTGCTTGTTGATCTGCGTAAAAAGATAAGAGCCAACTGCCAAATTTTATTGTTATCACAACTGAAGTCCAACTACTATGTCGTGTGAATTGGAAAATAATTCATTATTTTGCAGTGGATCTACATGCAAGACTTTTACTGTGACATAATAATGCCACAAAACCCTCATGTGCAAGGGTTGTTTTATGCACAGTTTCTGTGTGACAAAAACACATTGATAGCAGTACAACTACTCCCCAGCACCAAAAATTGCACAAAATTTTGTATAGCCTGCCGAAATTGCCGTAATCAATAAATCTCATTTCCATAAGCAATCTATTTCAAATCCTATTTTCTTGTAGAGATAGTCCTTCATAAATTTAAAAAGGGCTTAGCCTATTTGCACCAAGGAATGGCAACCTTGGTCTATAATCAGGGCCGGCCCATGGATTTCTGGCGCCCCGGGCAGTTTTCATTTTTTGCACCCCCAGCCCAATGTCATATATAGCTCTTTGTAAAGGGGGTAAGCTGTCACTTATGGATCTGGGGCAGGGCCCCGCCGGGATGCTGAGGGGTAGATCCCCTAGTAGGAGGTTTGGGAATTCCGTTCCCCAGATATCCGAGGTTTTGAAATTTTCAAGTAATTTAGGATGCAAAATTGCAGTTTCTCAATAAAACTTCAGAACATTGTTGTCCTGAACCGCAGTGGAAATAATCACTGATGATGACCTCTTCATTGCTCCAACCTTTTCTACTCGTGGGTGATGACTGATGGGATGGCGCATTTCATGCCAAAACTAACAATAATTCCAAACTTAATGAGGTACCCACTTTCGACCTCGGGTGCTGGGACCAAATTCTCACAAGAAAAAGTCAGTCGGCTGCCCAATGCAGAAAAAGCACGAATCCAGCAAGGTCAGCCGCATAATTTTTTTTCCCAATCCACTTCCGCGGAGAGCAGCATCGCAACAGCCAATCACGTCGTCTCAATTTGTGACGTCATAAATTTTCGAATTTTTGCCTTGCCACCGCTTTTTGCCATTTGGCGCGTTTGCCACCGCTTCGCAACTCTTTCTGGGGTCGCAATAGGGTTAGGTTGGGTCAGGTTATTATTTTATTATTATTATTATTCAACAATTACAACAACAAGGGATTTGGTTGCTGTGTGGTACCTGTCGACAAGCAGCTTTGCAGCACAGTCAAGACTAGATAAAAAAACAATTACGTGCGTAAAGAAGAGTAAAACAAATCAGTAAAAATAAAAGCGCAGGTCACGAAAAGAAAATTGTCAAGCCATGACGAAACATCACATTACAAATGAACAAACTGTGGCGTTGGTGCGACAGGAGCTGGACAAAGAAAATTATCCTATGCCGGGACTGTTTCAGACACATTACCGATGCTCGTTATGAGTGGTGAGCTGTGTGGAAGGCTATTCCACACAGCTCACCACTCATAGCGTGGTGAGCTGTGTGGTGGTCACCACAGGTTAGGTTTGGTTAAGTAAGGTTTTGAAAATTGGATGTTGAAATTGGCTGGAATTCCCAACAGCCAATCAGAGACGCGCATGCGGAAGTGGATTGGGAAAAAAATGTGCAGGTCAGCCCTAGTCGATGTCTGCGTATGCTTGTTTCCGCCTGGTGCAAAATCAAAATGAACTGGACGCCCCAGCAGACTCGATCGCAAAGTCGTCCGCGTTTTCAAAATGAAGTTTGTGCCGCCAGGCCAGGGCTGCGCAATAAAAAATGATTGGCATCCTTTTACAGGCAAAATATCTATCACTATCCCTCTTTCCCGTTGCACTTTATTTGCTGGCATTTCCAAGTTTGGCCAAGTTTACGCCGTTTGCAGACGTGATTTGCAGTTTCTTTTGTTTTTCCAAATTAAAGCTAACCAAACCTGCCCACCTTCACCGCCTGTTGCTCGTTGTCAACCCACTACAAATCGTCCGCCTGTTAATTGTTTTCAACGTCCCACTTTCTACCCCCTGTCAACCGCAATCGCGTCTGCGAACTTGATCTGCTCCACACGTGGACAGGTCTTTTGGAACTGAACTCTTCATCCAGTGCAGAATGCATGCAGATCCCAAACTTGCAGGAACAACAACACAACAGGCAAATGTCCGAATCCAAGGCATGTGCAGTGTGAAGACAACGCAGTAGTTGGCTCATATGTAATCTCAAAGAATGGAGAGCAGCCACTCCTGAGTTGGATGTTCCAATTGGTCGGTGCGCTCTTGCAGCCATGATGCAGAATGAAATTCCAGAAACAGAGTATGACGACAGACAAAAGGGACCCCGTTTATTTTGGTAATTGGCAGAAAAATATGCAAGTCAACAAAAAGAATGTATGACGAACCACAAGAATTTCAGAATAGTTTTGTCCCGAATTTGGCGCCCCTAGACAATTTGGCGCCCTGGGCAAATGCCGGTTTGACCGTACGGTCGGGCCGGCCCTGTCTATAATCATCTGGTGCTACAAATTCAAGTTGTCCAGCAAGCCCCAGCTCTCGTGAGCCAGATGGTGGCAGCAAAACTTAAAAATACAAAGACATCAAGAATACAAGTGCCACGGATTGGACGAGCCAGATAAAATTAATAAATACAAGGGAACACCAGTAATGTACCACGTCTCCGCTAGTACCCAGCAAGAGCGTTGTTCCTGGGACCCAAAAAAAAAAAAAAAAAAAAAGAAAAAAAAGAATACATAAAACACAGAAAATGAAAAGAAAAGTAGTTGGCTAGATCGCAAACGGACCTTCAGGACAGCAGAGAAAAGAAATTAGTAGGGTTTGAGGACAGGAACAAAGAGGTCGAGGACATCAGAAAAAGCAGGATTTCTAGCAGACAGCTAGACATCCTAAAGACGAAGAGGAAGAAATTTAGGACAGGACCGACTCAGGGATGGGTACGTATTCTACGTGGGGTTTTCTACGTGTCCAATCAGGCGTACACAACTACAGTGTACGTGTCAGTGTGAGTACACAATTATGGTAATGCTCTCTAAAAGCATTTCCTGAATTGTGTACGCCGTAGCGTAGAAAACAAACGTAGGAAACTATTTTCTACGTGCGTAACAAACTCGCGTAGGAAACTATGCCTTTTTATTTTTGTTTTGAATCCCAATTTTCACGAGCATATTGTACCTCATATAGCAATTTGAACCTTCTGTTCAATTGCCATTTAGATATACCCTCCTTACCAAAAGTCTTCAAACATAGGATTTTTTTGCACATTATTTACTCAGGCGCCATTTGGAATCAATGGCAGCAATCGCCGCAATAGATCATGATACTCGTGTGAGGCTTGAAGTTGTACCCACGGAGCCCTGTTGAAATTTGGTGGCCCCTGCAATAAGCAGTCCTTTACAATTTCTCCCATGTTCAAGGACATTTGGTAGACTCTGCAGGGACCAATGGCCACTGATTACCTAGTTGGTGGTTAACAGGCGGCAGGCCGTTTCATGTGGAATGGGATGGATTCCAACAAGTGCCATCTCATGGTGTCTCAAATGCTAAAAGAAGACTAAAGGCAAGGTGAAATCCAGGTATTATAAATACAAGTGAAAACAGCTTGAAGCTCACAATGCTATATTCCAACCCCCATTGCCATTGGTCTGGTGACAAAAAATCTCAATTGTAATTTGTAGTCTCTAAATTTGAAAATTGTGATCACAAAGAATCTCATTTTGTCCTTTGTGCTTTGCAACATGAATGAAAATGCTGACCATAGGAGAGCAGTCGATTTCTCTGATTTTGGCCATTTTCCAATTCCTGGCTTTGTTAAAAATGTGAGTTCATTCGCTCTTTTTGCAGTTTCAGTAGTACCTTGTGGCCATGCTGATCTCAGGAGAGCAGTCAAATTTCTCTTATTTGGACCTTTTTCCAATTCCTGGCCTTGATTTAAATCAACGTTTTAACATTTTTCCGTTTTTTTTTTTCAAGCTTTTATAATGGTTTGTTACAAACTTTCTAGTTTGCATATCATAAGATTTATTATTTATTTTAAGACAAATTACAAACCTAAAAGTTTATATTTTAATAGAAAAATACAGCGAGAAGAGTTGTGTACGTCACCACTCTACCTTGGAGTTGTTTGCAGTAATTGTGTACGCCGAATTGAGTTTTCTACGCGTAGAAAACTCGACGTAGGCAACCTCGACGTAAATTACGTCTAGTTCCGTACGTCTACCCATCCCTGGGACTGATAGAGTTTTAGGACAGCTAGAATTAAAGTGAAGGTCAAAGTTGCGATCCATAGGGGAAGAAAGTGAGATGCTCGTCCTAGGGCCCCCGACAGCAAGCGGGTATTCTGGCACAGACACCAGGGCCGGGCCGCATAATCATCTGGTGCTACAAGTTGCAAAAAAAAAAAAATAAAAATTCAACAGTGCGAAGGCAAACTAACCTCCACTGCTCCGCCGTCAAATTCCTTCTGGGAAAGATATGCTTCAGTGATCGAAGGGCCATAAACAACAACTTGGAATGCGGCACAAACTCTTCTGACAGTTTCTTCAGTGGCATTTCGTAGTCGGTTATCAACTGACCAAGTCTGGGGAAGCTGGTGTCACTGCAAGGAAATTTTAAAGTGCTTGTGTAAATCCGCACCATGTGAATGCATTTGTTCTGTGGGTTTTTAGTTTTTTTGGCCTTGTAAGGTGGCTTCAGCATTTCTTTTTCTTCAATTCAGTGCTTCTTGAAATTGCCTCGATTTCTCTCTGTTTTCTTGATCTGCTAGTTTGACTGAGTGATGTATTTCTGTTTCTGCCTCAGATGCATATCGGTCATATTGGCACAATCAGTGAAGTGAAAGCTTCCCAGCAGATACGGTAGGTACTTAGAATAAAGTTTTTCCCAGAAAAATGACTGTGGGACTACAACGAAATAACTCTGGTTCTGATCCATAAACTTCCTTTTTTGCGAAAGATATAATAGGTAGGCTGTTTCAAAGGGCAGTTCAATGTTGTGTTAAGCATGGGAATAAAAGGCAGTTCTGGGCATCAAACTATAATTTATTAGTGACACTTTTTTGCAAAGTGGCGTCGACCTGTTGATATAGTCCAAGCAATTCAAAAAATGATCCTTGTCCTCAGGTTAGATGGCTGCAAGATGGATAGGAGTCCATGATGTTTTGTCTCCATGTGGGCTCCCCTTCTACTGGTAGAAGACATTTTTAAATTATTCCTGTGAGGTATAAATAATTATGCAGTAGGTTGTCAAAGAAGTAAAATCAAGGGCGCAAGTTTGCATGAGAAAAACTGACTTGCTGAACCAAATCAACCCAATCAGGATTCCTTGAATCCAATTGCCAAAAAAAAGGTTGCAACTTGGCAATTTGGATAATGAACAAGAGGATCACACTTTAAAAAAAAGAGTGGCCCAATGCCTGCAACTCCCCAGGACTTCTACTTTCCGTTGCCACCCATGAATATTCTTGCACACCCACTTGCACCACTTGCAAAATCCAAAGCCAGAATAGCAACAAAAATGAACCAACCTCTGATTGTGAGTCATCTCATAAGCAGCATTAAACATCCCCAAAACAGTCTTTCGGTCTTCAACTCTTGACAGCATGATCATCAAGCTAACGTACGTAACAATGAGATCAAGATAGGCCTTTGTCATATCGAAGTTCAACGTCTGAAAAAAGGAATTGAAAGAAACTGATGCCAAGGCATTGCATTAAACATACCACCCAAGGGCAAGAAATAGTTCCAAATTCATTTTGTTCAAAGTCCCCAATTTTATATTGGCTTATCAGATTAACCCGGCGCCCGTACACCTTACGCGCTCAAAAACTGCAACTGATATCCGACTGACTTAAGGTGTACGCGTGGGTATACCATGCATTCAAATAGGTTTATCGCCGCAAATGCGGCGAATCGCGTCGGCTAAAATTTCCATAGTCGGAAAGAGGAATAAACAGCGATCTAGCAGACGTTTATTCCACCAAAATCGGTCCAACCGTTTTTAATTGGCGCAATTTTCAAATTTCCCGAGTTTTGTCTTTAGTTCCTGTTGAAGGCGCCGTTTTTCGCGATCGCACGACATCTGCCGCCCACCGAAATTTGAATTTTCGGAAAGTTGAAAGACGCCCGATTTAGCAGGCGCTTGTTTCACTCGATTTGCTGCATTTGTTTTGAAATGGCGTCGCATTGAAATTTCCTGTTTTTTCCAGTTTTGCTCAATTTTGGTGCGATTTTCAGTAGTTTGTGTGTGTTTTGGCCAGTTTTTTGTGCAAAAGTGTTTTTATTGATTGAAAACATCAAAATATGAGTGATTTTTTGACACAGAGCGGAAACAACTGGCTTGGTTGGGTGGGAAATGCATGCATTTCTGCTTTTTCCGTTTTTCGAAAATCCTTGCAAAAATTATTAATTCCGGCGGGAGCGACACTTTTTGGTGCCGAAAATTGCGGAATACCATTGCAAAACCCGAATTCGTAATTCCGGGCTTGAGGGGTTAACAGCTCTACATGTAGACTTCGTAACGAAATTTCTAAGGAAAGCCCCATCGATGCAATTTTGGAAGGACTTCATTTCTCTTATTCGTAATTACAGATGAACTTACAAAAAGCATCAAAACAAAAAAGACAAGTCCAAACTCACAATGTCCATTTGCACATTGCATGCATCCATAGTTGTCAGCAGTTCGCAAATGTGGTCCTTGAAGTCCAGCAAGTCAACAAATGTGTAATAATAAAGAGACAAAGACTTGATGATGTCAGTCCTCAGTGGAGCCAAATTCTGCAACTGAGTAGGCATAAAATCAGAGTTACAAAGGTATAAATAATAATAACCACGCCTACTTAAGGCAAAAACACTTTGGATTGCAGGCTGTGGGCACATGAGAGACATCAAAAGTTACCTAGACTTACAGATATAGCTGCATTGCATGATGAGATACAGAGCTAAATCATTATATTTTGGTTTACGAATGGCACTTTTCTGAAAAGGGCCCATCCATATTGTCGATGCCAATAATTTTTGGCATCGCATAAAGGCCATGTGTTTATTTTTCACTTTTTGTTGCCTCTCAAAAAGGGTATATCAGCCCAGATGGGTGCATAACCTTACTATTCAGTGTTAATTACCCCGATTAGGAAGGTAGTGACCATTTCAACCCAATGGTCTTTGGCAGGTTATAAAAGGGGAGAAAAGACGAACAAGCCACCACAAGCCCTCTCCTACCCCACATCCAATTATCATGCCGAACTTTTGCAACACTTTCAAAATTTTCCATTCTCGATCTCGAGACACCAAGTTGGTAGGCAGTGTTCAATTGCGCAGGTATGGCACCTACAACACATCTTTTGTTCAGGAAAAACTGTGATTCATTCATTCATTCAAAAACTGAATTCCAAAAATATGAGAAAATGATGCCAAAGAACTCAGTCTGTCAGTTGCTTTTGTCTGTTCTTCATTGTTTTTCTCTCTTTTTGATGCCTAACCAATTATTTCTGAATGCTACTGTGGAAAGGTGCCTACTTGCTGACTTAAAAATTGCCTGTCAATTCTTTATTTTCTGTCATTGATGAAATTATTTTATTTAACTCATCGTTTTTGTACCTAGGTACTCATTGTCTGCCTGTTTGGTTAACCTCGGTCCTATCAACTTTCCTCTGTTTTTTCATTTAAAAATGATAACAAAATGCCATGCAAGCGAGTGCATCATCATCTGTGCACAAGAAAAAAATCACCCCGCAATCAAACAATCGGAGTCGGCCTTTGCCGACTCCGATTTTGTGGGTAAAAAGGTTTGTTGGCTCATTCTATTAACCATTTTCTTCTTTCACATTTTTTCTGTGCATGCATGTGCACTCATTGCCTAGGGATGCAATGGTTTATTTTCCATTTGATGCTATACCTACCTACTGCCCCTGTGAAATTGCTTCACTTTGTGACGTGCTTCGTTGAATGCAGCTCTCTCTTCTGCTCTGCATTCTTCAATCCTGACCGGAACGACATCTTTACTTCTACCTCTGATGGGTTCCTCTTCTCACATGATTGTGTAAGTGCCTACATATTGGTTTTTTTGCTTGTTTTGTGGGCAATGCTTTGGGTGTGCATGCATTTGTCATTGGTGCATATGATTGATATGATTTTTGAATTTTTAATATTTAATTAAAAAAAATTCATGTGCAAATAAACCGAAATTTACTTGAAAATTGAATTCCAAGCTTTGTGTAGGCCTATTTCCACTTGGACTTGTTTCTTTCTACTTGGATTTTGAAAACCAATTTTTGTTCCATGCCAATTTTTTAAAAACAAATTAAATGAAGCTTAAATTTTAATAAAAATAGAAAAAAAAAACAGAAAATGAGTTCACCAGCACAGACTACACCCGATACCGTTATCGTCAAAAGTAATCGGGGGATAAACTTTCATGTTTCCAGTCACCGCAGCGGATGCGTCTAATTCAGCATCATTTTTGAAAGCATGGCATGCTTCAAGGGTGGTCTCAGGGCAAATGATCTGCAAAATTGACCCCGAAATTGATGCCGATAACAAAGAAAACTTGCACTCAACTGAAATGCACCCGGTTTCGGTCAAAAATCGAATCTTCACAAGACACCAGCAACAGTTGAAAAAGGGGGACCATTTCCGACACCAAAAATCCACAAGATAACTTTTATTTTGGCAAAATTATTTATGATTGCATACAATTTTTGCACTGAGACTGAGAATCATCTGACAACACCTCGTATTCTGCATCAGAAGAGAATTTGACAAAATAAGTTACACAGGGCTGCATATGGCAATGCGAATCGTTCCATGTAACAAGTGTAACATCTGGTCAACAAAACCCCTAACCAAACCAAAATTTCAGAATCTAAAAACTCATCCCGAGACCGAATGTGCTTGAAAAAAATCAAACCAGTCACTTTATCTTCTCTCCCTCGCTGTCACCTGCACTGCACCTACCAGAAGACAAAATGTGGAGTGTTGTACCACCAGACAAGCTTGCCTAATTACCTATAATAAACCCGTGTTTCCAATAAAATTCCCGGAAACACGGTCCTGGCCTGCATTTAATTTTTGAACCTGGTTCCCTTTATTTGGTTCGCTGGTTCTTCCAATTTCCATCCCTATCCCTTTTGGGGAGGTGTTTGGGGTTTTTTGTCGATTTTCTTGCCTGTTCTTCGAGGCAAGAAATTCCCAAATTTTCATTCCACCCTCGAAGGCCCAGAAGTCCAATTAAAACACTTGCCCTTTTAGGGGGTTTTGCGCAAATAAAGTGGGGAGGGGTTTTTCAGAGGGAATTTCCTTCTGTCTGGTTCCAAATAGTCCCTTTTTAATAACCACCCTTTTGGAATCCGAAGGGAAAGGGGGGTTTTGGGAATATTTCCGTTCCAAATTTTGTCGAAAAAAACCACTGTTTTGACTCACCTAAAAGGAAAAAAAACATTTTACGATTCCTTGGATGTTTTAATTTTTAGGAAACCCCTTCGAAATTTCCAACAGGGAGAGTTCTTGGAAATTTTTTAAATTCCCAAATATCCGCACCAACATAAGATTGTCCTGTAAGGATTTGATATTCGTATTTTGGCCTGCTCCAAGTTCATGCGACAAGCAAGAAATCCCAAACATATTTCCCATGATACCGAATCGACACTCAAGACAGAGAGGCCATGAGATAAGTACCAAGTTAAAACAACGAAATTAGCAAATGCATGGGAGGTATAGGCCCTTACCCACATCAAATGTGCAGGATGAAAACCTTTGCAGAGGGAATTCCTCTGTCTGCTTCCCACCAAATAATGCGAAATTATGAATTTAACTCACCCCCTTGACATCGATGTGCGGAAATCGCCTGACGATGTTCTTGATACTCGATTCAAGATTCTTGTCAGAGAATAATGCAGGCCGTGATTTTGGATCTCCACAAGACTAAAAGAAAAGAAGAAACACGATGTTGTTAGCCTGATGGTCCTTTATGGTATGTCTGATAGTCCTTTAGGTACCTGGTTACGAAATTTTGCAACAGAGCCGAGCAAGTTCTTGAATATTTTTTTATTTGGTCAAAATAAAACGCTCTATCAATCAGTGTAAGCAAGTATGGTCAAAGCACGGTGTGGCCCAAAAATCAGGTCAATTCAATTTTTCTGAGATCTTAAACCCCCGTGGAATTTGTTCAAGTATAGGTACTTTTCTGAGATCTTAACCCCCGTTGGAATTTGTCTGTCAAGCCCGAGTGACGTACAGTTACGTCCGCTAAAAAAAAACTGGGCGTACGAGCGACTTAGATAAACATCAAGACCAACATGAATGTCATTGTACGAACGACGTAAATGAACGTCCGCATGGGTATTCCATTTTCAAGGGATTTGAATTTAATCACGTAATATCAGCACCACTCAATAATATTCACAGCCGGAAAGAGGAAAAAACAGCGATCTAGCAGACATTTATTCTGCCAAAATCGGTCCAACAGTTTTCATTTAGCGCACTTTTCAAATTTCCCGCTTTTTTCTCTCAAGTTCCTGTTGAAGGCGCCTTTTTACACGATCGCGCGACATCTGCCACCCACCAAAATTTGAATTTTCGGGCAGTCGAAAGACGCACGATTTAGCAGACGCTTGTTTCACGTGAATAGCTGCATTCGTTCAGAAATGGCGTCGCATTGAAATTTCCTGTTTTTCCAGTTTTTGCTCAATTTTGATGCGGTTTGAAGCGTTTTGTGGGTATCTTGGCCGTTTTTTTTGGGCAGATTTTTTTGTTGAAAATATTTAATTATAGGTGATTTTTATGACACAGAGCAGAAATATGGCTTGGGTGGGCGGGAAATGCATGCATTTCCGATTGGGAAATGCATGCATTTCCGATTTTTCAGTTTTTCGAAAATCCTTGCAGAAATTATTTATTCCGTCGGGGGCGACACTCCATGTTTCCGAAAAGTGCAGAAAAGCATTTTAAAACCAGAATTCGTAATTTCGGGTTTGACCGGTTAATTTATTTAGTGAATGTCAATTTCACACGTAGGGCCATTTTCAGCCATCTAAGGTCGCCCCGGGTCAGTTAAATGTCCTTGTTTTTTTCGGCTTGCATTGATTGAGTGCCAACCATTTGGCTTTCTCCACAGACACCTGCAGATTTCAGCATGAAACACAATTATTGTGGGCCTTCATGACAAATTTAAAAAGGCTCTAAGAAAGCTAGAGCAAAGCTCGCACCTTCTTAGCGGGGAATGCGCATTCAAACTTAGGTAATTATGATTACGTTCTGATATTGATTTCCTCTGCCGGTGATGCACTCTGTGTAGCGTTATTTCACACTCCTGCAGACTTTGGAACATATCTCCGATGTCGATGAAAATGTGTCAAAATGCATGCTCTGTTGCTGCTTGCAACTAAGGTAGGCAGGTCTCCAGGAGATGCAAACATGCCGCCAAAGACGTGAAGCTAGCAATCTACAAATTTTCTGCTGGAACAAATTCCACAAGGCTATTTTCGAACTTAGAAGATCAAGCTGAAATAGCAAGGAGACGCAGGTTATCTCCTTACCAGAAAAAACCAACAGACACAGACAACAATTGAAATGCCTTTTCACAGAGGGGGCTATCTTAATTTTTTTTTTTTTTTTTTGATTTTGAGAACAATGAACATTCCTATATGTTTGGGGTTTTCGCATTGAAAATTCACCAGGTAGGTAGGTACCAATCAATGCACCATATGCTTCTCACTTTGAACATGCACTGACCACACCATGTAGGTATGTCAGTGCATCAAAAGTGCTGGAATTCTTGAAAATCCTTTTTTGGTAAATTAACCGGTCAAGATCGGAATTTCGAATTCTGGTTTTAAAATGTTTTTCCGCACGTTTCGGAAACACGGAATGTCGCCCCTGACGGAAATAATAATTTCTGCAAGGATTTTTGAAATATGGAAAAATCGGAAATGCATGCATTTCCCGCCCACCCAAGCCAGATTTCTGCTCTGTGTCATTAAAATCGCCTATAATTTAATGTTTTCAACAAAAAAAAACACCTCCGCACAAAAAAATGGCCAAGATACCCACAAAACGATTCAAACCGCATCAAGATTGAGCAAAAACTGGAAAAAACAGGAAGTTTCAATGCGACGCCATTTCTGAACGAATGCAACAATTCACGTGAAACAAGCGTCTGCAAAATCGAGCGTCTTTCAACTGCCCGAAAATTCAAATTTCGGCGGGCGGCAGATGTCGCGCGATCGCGTAAAAAGGCGCCTTCAACAGGAACTTGAGAAAAAAGCGGGAAATTTGAAAAGTGCGCTGATTGAAAACGGTTGGACCGATTTTGGCGGAATAAACGTCTGCTAAATCGCTGTTTTTTCCTCTTTCCGGCTGTGAATATTTTTGAGTGGTGCTGATATTACGTAATTAAATTCAAATCCCTTGAAAATGGAATACCCATGCCGACGTTTATTTACGTCGTCCGTACAATCACATCATGTTGGTCTTGACGTTTATCTACGTCGCTCATACCTACGCAGTTTTTTTTTGCGGACGTAAATGCACGGCGATCGGGCTTGACCGGTTTAGTGACCAAAATGTCTTGCGCAGCACTTGTCCTTTGAAAATTGTTAGGGCTTTTTGGTTATAAACATATGCCTCTTTAAAAGGTATTTTGTTATTTTTTGTTTGGACATCCCCCAATTGCGGAATTTTCTCTCACCCCAAACCATGTCAGTCCTGTAGAAAGATCATTTGATAAGACTGTCAAAGAAGCAACCCAGAACTAGGCCTATGTGGAAAGTTAACGTCCATATTTGTGAAAGAAATAAACTGCACCTAGGTGAAATATTACTAATAACAGGGGGTTGTGATGAAATGATTTTTGAAGGGGAAATAATATGTTACGCCATCGCCAAAGAAAAAATAATGCACCTCTGCCAATTTCCCAGAAGGGGGTCTTTTGGAGGTTTTGCCTGCTTCCTCCACCAAATCAAACAAACAGTATCTACCTGGGTATCTTGCAA
>JASGXE010006592.1:0-20467 GCA_030068105.1 Sinentomon sp. SZTP_YWyxl | reverse complement strand
GAGGGCTGTTTGTTGTCGTAAATGATGCCAACTGACCCCACGGGGGAGATGAAAGGCTTTTTCCTTTCCAGTAGACTGCTGACATTTCCGTCAATTTACCCGCTCCAATCGTCCATGCCTAACATGGAATGGCCCCATCGCTGCCTCAAGTCTTATCTCTGTAGCATGATATGCGAAACTGCTTTTGCTCCAGACATGTGTTCCGCGAATTGCAAGAAAAATAAAGTTAGTGACTGGTGCCATGCTGTCCTGGTTGTTGACAATGCATGGAAATTTGAGTAAAAAACAGTGAGCTCTGTTCACTGTGAATTTGCAAATCATCAGAACATGTTTGCGTCATTGCAAATTTAAATCAGTAGAACATTGCACATAAAATTGGAAATTAAAATCATTATAAGCATCATCATTGAAAATTAAGATCATTTGAACAGATAGGCGTCATTGAAAATTAAAATCATTCGTACAGATTTGTGTCACTGAAAATTAAATTTATCGAAACAGAAAGCATCATTGAAAATTAAAATCATTTGAACAGGATAAGCATCATTAAAAATTAAAATCATTTTTTTTTTATTTTTATTTAACAAAAACACCTTCACAAAAATGAGTTGGTGAAGGGAACCTGACACACAGGTCAATGGTCAACAAAATTAAAATCACAATTAATAAAAGATGAAATCATCAGCAAGGAATTCGTGGAAAGAGAAGGTAAATTCGGGACTAAGTTCAAGTTGGACACTCCTGCGATACCCGGTGGCCAGATAAACTAAGAATTTGCGCGCCCCTTGGGAGAGCATTCCAGTCTCGCACAGTTCGTGGGAAAAAAAGAATGAAAATGAACATTTGAAACTATCAGCGGGGCATTGAAGTGCATCCCATTATCTGTCCTTCTCTGAGGATTGCGCAACACATATTCAGTTGGAATTTTGATTTTAAGTTTTCGGGATAAAATTTTGCAAAAGAGTTTTAAGCGTTTGTCCTTTCTACGATCAGCAAGCGAGGTAAGATTTAGCTCCGTAAGAATTTGGGTGACACTGCTGTACCTCTGGCAATTCCCAGACACAAAACGGGCGGCTCTTCTTTGAACTCTTTCAATCACGTCAGCGTGGGAAACAAGAAAGGGATCCCAGACCACACTAGCGTATCTAATACAGGTAGGACTAGAGATACGTATGCTTTCAACTTCGCTTCACGAGAAGCCAAGAAAAGATTGCGGCGAAGTAGTCCCAAAACTTTTTGTGCTTTGCTGACAGTGTAGCTAATATGGTCGCTCCAGTTCAAATTTTCTTGCAACATGACACCCAAGTACTTATAGGTGGTTCGCCTGGGCATTTAACATACACACCATTGAAAATTAAAATCATTTAGTCTAAACATACGCATCATTGAAAATTAAAATCATTTAAACATATACGCGTCATTGAAAATTAAATTCATGCATTGAGACGGTTCTCGGACACATGACCGCCGGATATCTGGCCGCCATGGACATCTGGCCGCCGTAGACATCTCCAGGAGTTTGGTCGGCACAAGCCAATGCTCGGCCGCCGTGACCATTTGACCGCCGTCACCATTTTGCCGCCGGTTGGATCTTCCGCGTTTTGTCTTCTCAGGTATAGGTTGGGTCAGAAGTCGGCTAGGTTAGGTTTGTTTTTGTTTTGTATCGACGTTAAACGCCAACCTAACCTAACTGTTAACCAAACCTGATAACATAGCATAGCCTGACCTTTCGTGGCCTAAACTGAGACCTGCACGCACACTTGAAAAGAGAAAAGCAATATGGGAATCGCAGCCTAACCTGACCAATAAGCTAAGAGAGTGTAGTCGGAGAGAGACTTTAGTGCAACATTTGTAGATTATGGACCACAATGTGCGGTCGCTCTTTTTATTTGGCGGTGACGTCATTGTTCCATGACGACGCCGGTTCTATTCACGTTTACGTTTTACGTCCTACCGGTTAACATTCGAAAATCAAGTTTTATTTTAATCATTGCGGTTTATTTTCGCTAACGATGATTTTCCAACAACCAGCAAAATATCAATTTCGGCACCCGTTTTTCTCAATGGAGAAACGTCGACTTCATTTTAAAAGAAGAACGTGTACTTTTGAGCTGTGTGAGCTGTTTACGCAAAGAACACCATCCTCACCAGCATGTTGCAGGCGCAGGAAATTTGTGTGGCATTCGAAAAGTTAACTCAAACTTTCGTTTGCCTCCCGAGTCAGTTTGGAAAACTTATTCGTTTACGGAAGTCAGAAGTTACCAGCATTACCTGAGTTATACGATCGAAACGAATGTATACAGGGTAAATGAAAATTCACACGACAGAATCCCATGCCTCATTTTATGGTGACTGGAGTCACAGACATTGCAACATCCATTGCCTCGAAAGCTCGCAACAATCTGATTGAATTTGCTCCATAGCAGGAGTATCTCACTAAGAAGAAACATCTCGCTCAAACGAGTTCAAGCGCCAGGCAGTTCAGGGAGGCAGCTAGAAATAAAACCGGGAAAACAGGCACTAACTTGGGCGTAACTGCTGGTTCAACTTTTATCAACGTTTGAGTTTAGATTCACAGAAGCCCACATCCGGCATGGTTTATGGAATTGCTTGTATGGTGGCAGCGGAATTAATGTACCCATAAATGTGTTTTTCCCATTTTCCATTTAACTGTTACCCCGAAACTTTTTCTTTCTTTGTTTTTTATTTATTCTAGAAATTAAAATGCAAGATTGCAGTGTGGCTTTCAAAAGAGGATTTTGAATTTCTGCAATTTTTTTCATGCATGAGTACATTAATTCCGCCGCCACTAAACTGTGCCCGCCATTGGCATTCGAACATATGTACAGGTCTTCCAAATTTTGCCATTACAGATGGCAAAGCTCATTCGATGCGCGTAAACACTGTTATCACATCGTCCGCTCTGCTTGCCAGGTAAATGCAGATGCTGGCCGCTGATTAGGACAAGCAGCTGAGCTTTGGGTACAGTGTGTGATTGCTGGATGCTGTCATTAGCCTTGCTGATTGCTGACGTCTGGAACAAGTGATAAAAAACAAGTGCATGGTGGCAGACGTTAATACAGGTATACATATGGAGATACGAACAATGTGCGTTGAATACGCTGCCGGTGTTTCAAACATGTGGGTCCAAGATGTGTGCCGCAGTTCAAGATGTACTCTACTTTCGTTCAGCTCATTTGGACGTCCATGTTGGCTGTAGAGGTATGACCCGATGGTTCCATCGGCGCCCACAAGGGGTTTTAGCCATTTTTTGTAAGAAGGTCATTGCGCAATGAATGTAAGGGCAACTGTGCGCAATGTGTGTTCCTTCACTTTTCAAAATTTTCTACCTGAAACGGTGTCCATGTTTTTTGATTTCTATTATGCTGTAACTCTCGATATCCAGCATCGTGTTGGTTTTTGCAAGGCAATGTTGGACTGTATAACTCAATTTTCACGGGTCCAATCGCCAAAACTACTTTTTCCATTTTCTCAGAATCGTCTTCCCGCAGTGGGACTTTCCCGGCATCCCAATTGGAGTTCGTCCGCCGCAGGCTGTCCGAAAATTCAATTGGTCCAAACTGGGCCACTTTCACGGAGCCTGGGTTCTCGAAAATGGAGAAGTTTGCCTGCAGGCTAACAAACCTGGGAAATAAATTACAATTTTTCTATCCATTTCCCTTTTAACTTTACTTTTCTCGGTAACATTTTCCAAATGGATTTTTAACATGCACATCGCACGAGGATACAGTGCAAAACTGGGCACATTTGACAGACGAAGATGTGCAATAAAGATTGGTTATATTTCGCCAGTGGGGATCCAGCTAGAATCACAATTGCTTTATCTCCCTTCGTTGCAATATGGAACTTTTATTTCTATGCTTTTATCACGAAATTAGACCACCATGGAGAAGACAACCTTATGCAAGTGCATATTTTTACTGTACACCGTGTAGAGTGTAATGAATCAAGAGCGTCAATAATTTTGTGCAAAAATGCATAAAATATAAAAGAAAAAGAAAAATAAATAAATAAAATGTATTAAATAAAAAACAAAAAAAGATTGTGATTTTTCTTTCCTCACTTGACAAACATTGCCTTGCCTTTACCACATTGACCATTTTAATATTGACTGTTGTCCTGCTTCCATTTCATTTGAGGCAGTGTTGAATGTAAAAAACTAAAACAACAAATAAATAAATAAATAATTGGGGTGGGTTCAAATTTCACAATGAACACTACACGTGTCCAATTGTAGTTTTTCTGCAATTTATTGCAATCTGACATTTTTGTTTATGCTATAAAATACGAATGATGATTTGTTTGGACGTGCATATCTTTTGTTCATTCGCGATTCTTCTCGTTCGATTTTTTCAACGAATAATCCTCATCAAAAATATGGCTTCCCAGGGAGATTGGAACGGAGACGTCATTCATTTATTTGGTTCGATTTTTTGCAAAATTTCTTTTCGTGCGTGTCCATTTTGTTTCTTCTGCACTGTATAATTCAGAGAGGTCTTTTTATTTCGTATACATAGTTGACGTGCTGTTATGGAGCTACAGCAAAGATGCCTGCATTCCGTAGTTGGATGCTGGCTGGACTAGGGTAGTCATTTCAGGCCAGCGCATGGATGGATGTAACGGAAGAGCGAACTGACACGCTCCGGGAGGCAGTGTATACTCCGTTGCGAATAAGGAAACTGCGGAAAAGTCAGATTTTTCGGATATACGTGCGTACTTCTTGATTCGCGTTTTTGATTGACGGTCAGATGCAAAATGGTTGATTTCGTTTTCCGTCTCCAACGCCGTGAAAACAAATCATAGATTATGATTTTATGAGCGAGACCTGGCCCATGATAAGACCTAATGGATTTTGACTGCGAAAGGGACCGGGGGACTGAGGCAGAAATGGACTGATATAGAACTGGACTAAGGCAGAGCTTTGGAGGGAGTTTTAGCAAGGAGGCAGGTAGGTTGTACCTGTCCTAACCCATCCTAGCGTAACCAAACCTAACCCAACCCGGAGAAATGAAAAAAATCCGCATCAACAAATGGAAAATTCCACCTCAGTACAATTCTGCCTCAGTCCATTAGATCCCTGTCACCGGACAGAAAAAAACTTGACCGCAACGTTAACAACGTATTGACCAATTATTGTTACCAGTTTGCGTGAACTATGAAAAGAAGTCAAGTATTGGCGTTGAAAACTCATACTTAGTTTTTATTCAGTATTCCATAAAGTACTCTATTCAGTATTTCGGAAGATTTCCTCGTCACAAATCCGAGGTTCTTGATTGGGAATTCTTTTATTACACAGGCTTCGAATGTATGTGTTTATTTAGGAGGACCATTTTTTGAAAACTCTATGCGCACCATTTTTTCTGTCACGCGGTGTACATCAATTTTCTGTCACGAGGCGTGCACCATTTTCCTGTTACGCCGTGTTCACCATTTTCCTGTTACGCGGTGTGCACCATTTTTCTGTCACGCGATGTACGCCATTTTTCTGTCACGCGGTGTACGAGTACACAATTTTTCTGTCACCCGGTTTACACCATTTTTTCTGGCAGGCCGTATGCACCATTTTTATGACCCACGGTATACACCATTTTTCTGGAACGCCGTGTACACTATTCTCCTGTAACGCGGTGCACAAAATTTTAAAAAACAAAATTTTCCTGTCACAGATAAAAAAGCACAAGCAATTTAGAACACCCCATATGTGCTCCAAATCACTTGCTTTTTTTCAAATTCTGTGGCGGCAAGATCAGTTCAAAACGAATACCGCGTGGTTCCAAAAATGATCCGAACGGAAAACTTTCATCTCGAACAAATTTGAAACGGGAACCTCTGGTTTATCATGCAGAAAAACGCTGAGCAGGAGTCATCACACGCCTTGACAGTTCCTGCTTTTCCGTCAAAGTATCGCGCCTAATTTTTTCAGTGCACATGCAATTGGTACAACACGAAAACTCGCGTGTTGCATACCAGATTCGCTTTTTTCGGGGCTCTGGACCAGAATACGCAATGCTTCAATTTTGTGTGCCTTCGGTACATCTTTTTCTATTTATGTGTGATTTGTGTGTGAGAGATGGGAGGGAGAGAGAGATCTATGTAAGATACAGCGTGACCCAAAAACGGCACGTTAGATTTCATTATTGCCAGATGGCCTTTATGGCGACTCCACCTTGTGGTTCCTTCGTTCTCATGGTGTTTTTTTAGTGCATCGACAGTAAAAACTATGTTTTTAGTGCAAGCGTTTGTCTTGTCCTTTTTTAACCGTGGTATCCCGGTTCTTGGATCCCCGTTTCTTGGATGGACATGGTAATGGTAATTACAGCATCAGAGTTTGCGTTTAAAAACGCAATGAAAGCTCAGGTTAGGTCACTAGGTCAGGTCAGGTCAGGTCAGGTCAGGTCAGGTCAGGTCAGGTCAGGTCATGGCAGGTCAGGTCAGGTCAGGTTAGGTTCGGTTAGGTTAGGTTGGGTTAGGTTTGGTTGGATAAGGTCAGGTTGAGCTGGCATTTTGTTTTGAAGCCGCATTTTCGCTAGCTGAAATGACCAATACCACTTCATCCAAGAAACGGGAATCCAAGAAACGGGCCAGCGCCTTTTTTAACAGCAGGCTTCTGGAAGTTTTGGAGTTTTGATGATCACGATCAAAACAACTGCGCAGATGTTGCGGGTGACTTCGGTTTTTTGACTTCCGGTTTTGACGTCGCTCATTGGTCGGGTTTTTGTGTCATTTGTCTTTGTACCCTTCATGGTGAAGGCAGGCAGGGGCAGATGCGCCACGGTTAGCATGATCGGCAGAGGAAATTACTCAGGGCAGGCTACATGGCCTTTTAGTTTCAAGGTGGTTGACCCAAAACAACCCAACCACATTATAGTAGAAATGGATGTAGGGGATGATGTTCAACCGTACGGCAGGCCAGCATGAGACCCAGAGCACTTTGGAGAACTGCAGGGGCATTCTCGAAAAGTTCACTCATTGTTCTCTATTGGGGCAGATTTGGTGCAATTTGGCTTGGAATATCGTGACCATTTATCAGAAACAGTGCACACAATCTCACTTGAAGCCATGACGATCTACTCTTTTCAGTCATCATTTAGATTTCAGTCGGGTTTCAGCATTGGTAATTTAAGTCTATATTTCCATGTAGAGAAATTGTGACTAAAATGATAGTCAAGCTGCTCGATCACGACGGGTCAGCTTTTGGTCTCAAAATGCTTTACGGAAGCAAAAAGCATCGAAACTAGCCCGTATTCACAATTCTCTCTCCAATCCAATCCCATCCCATCCCCTCCATTCTACTCCCTCTCTCTCTTCCTCCCTCCTGTATGTCTCATTATCCGTTGCCTTATTATCTTTACGAATCAGATGGAATGTATGATGAATCTCAAGAGATTTTTCAGTTCACCGCTCCAACGTTGAAGCGTGGTCGTTTATCTACGAATATGTGGGAAGGAAGATGTATTCCTGCTCCAGTTTTCTGATATCAGTGGTACGCTCTCAAGAAGAGTCGAAATGCACAGACAGCGTTTTCAACATTATTTTCTTGTGCGCAGTCCGTCTCTGCGTTATGGATGGATTTTTGATGGATTTTTATTCATCTCCACGTATGTTCTCCACGTCAGTTCTCCACGATTTGTGGACGATTATTGTAGATTCTCAAAACTTTGCCCAATCCTGAAATGACAGAAGAAATGCCACAGAACACTGCCAATTTTATTCGCTCGAACCTTGCACGCGCCCTTGTCGACAGGTATTCATTCACACCTTTATGACTACCTCCTCCGCCCGCGCATCTTCTCTTGTAATATCATTTCAATTCCAGCCAGCTCTATTCCTTCAATCTCTATACCTCACACCAAACTACAGCCTTGCACCCCCTTAGGACTGCAGCAGAGATCGATTTGGTTGTGTAAAGAAATCGGAACGGATCTGGAGATATTCTTTCTTTTCTCAAGAAGTGATGGACACACAGCACGCGGACTATGGGAGCGAACAAAGGCTGTGAACAACAGCAAAGTGAACACAGAGACTTATGTTCATGGAAGTCTGTTTTTGTCCCTAACGTAAAGTGCCATTGCGATTCAATGGGTACAATTTAGAAAACCGCGCGGTAAATTGTGCTAAATATTCGGTGCTGTAGAAATAAATTTGTTGGAGCTGCATCCTCTTGAAATGGAGTGTCTCCTTGTAAATGGAACTTTCGATCCCGGGTCCTGTTACAGATGTACGAAACCGCTCGTAGATATTCGCAGGGAAACAGCGTGAAGATCGCGAGAATATGGGTTTGGAGAGAATTCGAGAAAGGAGTCCAGTTTCAGGAGCTGGGAATTGGAGAGTTTATCGGATGCGAAATTAATACCTTTTGTCATTTCAACGAGTGGAGTTAAGGGTCTTTGCCGTCGCGAAGAGTGGCGTTTCGGGTGCAGGGAAATCGGGAGTTCTTTTCGAAGTTTCAATGACGCGGTTTCAATGAGCTGGATACAATACGCCATTTTGGCGAGACAGAGGCGTTTCGCGTGCAAGGATTTTGCGAGTTTTTCCGAATTTCCAAAAACTGGATTTCAGTGAGTGGAGTGTTAAATGCCAGAGTCGTGGAGAGTCGTGCTTCGGGACCAGGGAGTTTGAATAATTCCAGAATGGGAGGGACTATCAATGGCACAATTTCAACGGTCGGAGTAATAAAAGTCGATTGAGGTCAAAGGTTGCGGTGAGCCGCATCAGAATGGACAGATTCTTTGCATCATACTTTTTAGATCATCATTCTGTCCAAAACAGATAGTACAAAGGAGAACATTGGAGCAGTGGCCGTTGCCCATTGTTGCAACCCTAAATCTGTTTCAGTCAGGCGACGTAAAAAATGCCTGCTGCAAAACAATCTCTCCATTCAGACGCGGCTTTTGGGAGAAATGAATTAAAGACACGACATTTCAATGACGCGAGTTCATATCGAGTCATTGGTGCACGTCATTAACGTGGCGACTGCATGGAGCTTTCAGAGCATCTAAAATCGGAGTTTTTTATATATGGATTTCCGCTGCTGAACTGACCAAGTATGGAATTGACCACCTTTAGTGCGGGCAGAGAGGAGCTGCATGTGAATGAATTTGTTTAGCATTTGTTTTTTTCGGGGCGTGTGTGAATTCTGAAGCAAGGAACTCCAATTTGCTTCGGAAATGAATTTGAAATCGTTCCATCTCATCCGATATTCCGCGTTACATAGTAGCGTTTTGGTAGCTCGAATTCCGCGGCGAATTCCGGAGTATTTCGAATGCAATTTTTCAATGGCACGATTTCGATGAATGAATGGGGATATGCCCCTTCGATGCGGAACTGTTGTTTTATTGAAACCATGCTGAATCAAATTTATTGTCATTTTTCATTCAAAATTTATTTGTCGGATTGTTTGTCCAGTAATGTTTTGTTGTTGTTATTAAAAACAACTCTACCGCAATAACATTGCCAGCAGGCACAGATAATGTCCGCCATTGAGTAATAAGATTAAAGGTTATTGAAGTCAACTGTTATGGCACACGCGCCGCAAAAAAGGGAAACCAGGTTGAGGTTCTGATGCAGACGAGAGTCATCGGGTGAAATAACCGTTCTAAAAATGACAATGTCGTCCGTGAACAAGTGTTTACTCGATTGAAGGTCATCTGAAATGCCATTTATGCTCGATTAAATAAAAACAACAAAGGACCTAAAGCGCTACCCTGCGGAACACCCCATAGGGATTTTTGTCATATGGATGCATCCGCAATTGAGGAATTGGCTTTTTCTCGCATTGGAATTCGTGCACACGTATGCGGTCCCCAGGGGGCTATCTTGTTTCGACAGAGCTTTGTGCTGTCTGATGTGCTTCTCGTCTAAAGTTTCTCGGAGCCTTTGCTGTCCATTTCAAAATAGTGTCTGAGTGTTGACATAGTGAACTCCAGCTGACATTTGCGGGAAAAGCATGCCAAAAACCATGACTGCGATTTATCGACAGTAGCTGGGAAGAGTGTTGAGGAAACGACGTCACGATTTGAAAGGTATGACGTTGTGATTTGTCGATAGGAGGTTAGGAGGATAATAACTAAATAAACGTCACAATGCGATTTAAGAGGGATGACGTTGTGACTTGTTATCGACAGGAGGTTGGATGGAGAACTTTCAATGGTGAGCGGATGATGATACGATTTGAAAGGCATGACGTTGGGATTTGAAAGGCATGACGTTGGGATTTGAAAGGCACGACGTTGCGATTTGAAATGCATGACGTTGCGATTTGAAATGCATGACGTTGCGATTTGAAAGGCATGACGTTGGGATTTGAAAGGCATGACGTTGCGATTTGAAATGCATGACGTTGCGATTTGAAAGGCATGACGTTGGGATTTGAAATGCATGACGTTGCGATTTGAAAGGCATGACGTTGCGATTTGAAAGGCATAACGTTTAAATAGTGAGGGCATGACGTACTCGCGTTTGATTTTAAACCCATGACGTTGCTATATGTCAGTTCGGTGTTGTGTGGTGAACTCGATTTCAGTTGATGGTTAGATTTCTCTTCCGCCCTTGATATCCCTCCGTTCCGAAAGGTTCAACTATGTGCCTCTTTCTAAATTGGTGAGAAGCAATTACCACAGTTTGACACGATTTTGCCCCTGGCTACTTCACGACATCGTCAAATAATTTTTACTGCAGTTCAAGTTTGTTGCACACCCATTTCTAATTCAAGGAGATTTGCTTGTTTATTAGACTTTTCAGCATTTGAAAAAATACTTCCGGTGAAAGATTATTGCTCAATTAAACAGAGGTGACTTCTATCCAGTAAACGGATGCTGGCTAGAAATTCTCACAATTAACAAATTGCAAATATTTTGAGTCAAGAAGCGTGCGCGTGTTTTGTGATCTAGCAGTTCAGCGATTGTGTTCAGCGATTGTGTAATAAGGTAATCGAATGATGCTCAGGTTCGTATTTTACCTGATTTACCAAAACGCCGTTGCAGTTAACTGTGGAAAGGGATAATTCTTTCCGAAATGAAGAATGAGTCTATGGAATGAATCTATGCAATGAGCCTAAGCATTGAGTGTACGCAATGTGTTTCTGAAATGATTTATGAAATGAGTTAATACAATGAGTCTATGTTATGAGTCTATAATGCAATGAGTCTATGTAATGAGTCTATGTTTTGTGTCTATGCAATGAGTGTATGAAATAAGTCCATGCAATGAGTCTATGCAATGAGTTTATGCAATGAGTCTATGCAATGAGTCGATGCAATGAGCCTGTGTAATGAGTTTATGCAATGAGTCGATGCAATGAGTCTATGCAATGAGTCGATGCAATGAGCCTGTGTAATGAGTTTATGCAATGAGTCGATGCAATGAGCCTGTGTAATGAGTTTATGCAATGAGTCGATGCAATGAGTCTATGCAATGCGGTGAATGTTGTGTGATATCATGTCGACCTGTCTCGCCTGTACAATATTTATATCAACACGATATTTCGATCTTTGTTTTAATTTTTGCAAAACTTTGTGTGTTCGCAGAGAGCTGGCGTTGAATTCAGCGTTGGCGTTGAGAGGATTATCTTATTTGTGCGCCTGGAATACTTCCTGGCATTGGGTTGTGTTGAAGTGGTGCTGAATACATTTTAGTGCTTTTTGGCACGCTTGGTTTTGGATTGGCACTGGCATGGCGCGGAATAGAGACTGTCTCATTATTCTACCTTACATAGGATTTTATAATAAGAAAGACTTTCATTTCTATTCCACATAATTTTCCATTCAAAAATCTCTGCGTAGCGGGTCGAAAACTAAAAGCCCAGTGTTGAATGTTTGCATTGTTTCGAACAATGGTGGAGCTCCCGTGTAAAAGGCTATGTAAAATAGAATCGGGGACGAGCTGTATTCCTTTATGCTTTTTGGCTTTTCATTGGAGCTGGAGAGGTGGGTTTATGAGAGGCAAAAAGTCCACCAATATCTTCAGACCACAACACAAAATGATAACCCAATCGTAGAGCGCTGCTGTGTTGAAAAGCGTTAAATCGACAGCGTCATCGACCTCAGCGCAAGCGCGGCCAATTCAAATTTAACTACACTACTATGCACTGCATGAGCACACAGCTTTTCATGTCAATCCAGATTGTAGGAGGATTCTAGGAGGCCCATCCATTGACGCATGACATTACAGCGATGGATATTATGACCAGAATCTTCTGAATATTACTCTGTTTTCCAGCCGGAAAATGTCTGCACAAGATACACATGTGCACAATGCAAAACACGCATCATTGCTGAAATGTAAATTTGTCGAAGTACTAGCTCCATTGACGTTATTTCATAGCATCGATTGCCCTACAGAAAACTCCGCATCCATTTCATCGTTGTTTTGTAGCTTTCTCATCGCCTTTTCTAAGTGTGTCTCCCCAGTTACGTTATTTCATCGTTTTTTGTAGTTTTCTCAACGCCTTTTCTAAGTGTGCATTTCGAAAAAGCACTTGAATTCTCAGGATCGGTGACCAAATTAAAAAAGTCCGCAGGGATGGGGGTTAGATAAGGGTGAAAGAAAAGTGTAGGCTCATTCCCGCTCTCCGCAACACCTCAGAATCGAGAAGTGAAACAGGCTCCGTGAATAATTTGTCACCACCCACATTGACTCTCTCACGCAGACAGTGCCCTATGTCCCTTCTAGTGGGGTCGTTAGCCTATTCAAAAGTTCAAGTACACCCAGCTTGGCCGTTTAAATTTCTCCTGGTTTCAGGCGATGAATTTTTTTATTCTTAAGTTCCAGGCTTTTTTATGTTTGCCCTTAGAATTCAGCCCTTTTCTAGTTCTAGTCATACTAGGTCCTTCTTCCTCGCCATTGCCCTGACGAGGTCCAAGTATGCAAATCGCCGGGAGGTGGCTTGGAATATGAGGGGGATGTGAGCGGTGCAATTAAATGCAGACTCGGAAGTTTGCGGGCTTCGCCTAGCTTCCCAGCACACAGGGCGTCAGAAAATTGCTGCGAAATTAACGGTATTATGCCGACGCTTTGGTCTCCGAGATAATTCCAATTCCAAGGCGATAATTTCAATGCGATAGTTATATTTTCCATTGCTTTTATATATTCTTCAAAATAACACTGGAACAGACGACTTCGAAAACGACATTTCAATTGATTCGCAAAATTGTAATCGGAATTACTATCATCTAGTCTAAATTGCCATTCTCACATCATCAATTAATTTTTTCTAGCATTCGAGATTACAGTTGCTAGTCGCCTTGGACAAATTAAAGGGAGCTAAGTGAAAACAGAGAAATTTAAAATATTGTTGAACAACAATGGTTTTTAAATGGAAAATTGCGGAAGTAGAAATTAAAGTTTCTTACACTTAGCTCCCTTTAATTTGTCCTGGGCGTAGTGATCTCTTCCTGAAAAAACACTCCTTGTCAAAAGTCTTCTAACTTGGGAGTTCATTATCAACTCATGCGCCATTTAGAATCAATGGCAGCATGCGGCGCAATACATCATGACACTCGTGTAAGGCGTGAATTTGCACCAAGCCCTGTTGAAATTAGATGGCCCCTGTGTTAACAAGTACGAAAATTTCTCCTATGTTCAAGGACTTTTGATAACCTCCGTATAGATTGTTGCAATCCTCAATGTATCGTAGAGAAATATTTTTCGAAGGTGGTTAATAGCGTTGCATTTTATTCGAACTGACGTCAAAAGGCAGCGATCAGATGGTATTTTCCAAATGAAGATGTTCTATGCATAAATTACACTCGAGTGCTCAAAGATCGTCAGTTCTAATTACCGCACCTTAAGCTGCAAATCATAAAGCTTGGGAACATGCTTGCGGATAACGGGCAGAAATTGGAAAAAAATTGAAAATACGCCATAAAAATAGAGAAATACGGTGCTACAATGAGTTTCGAACACGCAAAAAGATCCACATCAAGAAAAACCTTTTCGATTGTTTTAGATACAATAATGGCTTCAAACGACGACATATCCACCTTGAAAGTTCTTCACCCCTTTGGTGACAATTCTTTTTGTGCTCATGGAAATTGCGCCACTTTGGCAATATGTTGTCGTCAAAATTGAATTGAAATTTCAACTTCCGTCATGATGTGGTGTACTGTGATGTTACCACATGTGGTAGATATTTGCCATTGAATATGTTTAGGACGCAACATGGTAATCTGTATATGCAACGGTGACATGACCTTCGCTGCAGACCTGAACTAAGACCTGCACTAAATAAGACCTGCACAAAAAAGACCTGAACTATAAGATCTGCACTAAATAAGACCTGAACTATAAGACCTGCACTAAATAAGACCTGAACTATAAGACCTGCACTTAATGAGACCAGAACTATAAGACCTGCACTAAATAAGACCTGAACTATAAGACCTGCACTAAATAAGACCTGAACTATAAGACCTGCACTAAATAAGACCTGAACTATAAGACCTGCACTTAATGAGACCTGAACTATTAGACCTGCACTAAATAAGATCTGAACTATAAGACCTGCACTAAATAAGACCTGAACTATAAGACCTGCACTAAATAAGACCTGAACTATTAGACCTGCACTAAATAAGACCAGAACTAAGACCTGCACTAAATAAGACCTGAACTAAGACCTGCACTTAAGACCTGCACTAAATAAGGCCTGAACGAAGACCTGCACTAAATAAGACCTGACCTAAAACCTGCACTAAATAAGGCCTGAACGAAGACCTGCACTGAATAAGACCTGAACTAAGACCTGCACTAAACAAGACCTAAACTAAGACCTGCACTAAACAAGACCTGAACTAAGACCTGCACTAAATAAGACCTGAACTAAGACCTGCACTTAAGACCTGCACTAAATAAGACCTGAACGAAGACCTGCACTAAATAAGACCTGAACTAAGACCTGCACTAAACAAGACCTGAACTAAGACCTGCACTAAATAAGACCTGAACTAAGACCTGCACTAAACAAGATCTGAACTAAGACATGCACTAAGACCTGCACTAAGACCCGAACTAAGATCTCTCTTATGGGGAAAAACCAGGTAGTCTCTTAACGGTCAATTTTTGCTGACCAGAATTCGAGGGGCTTGTATTTGAAGCTTTCTTTGCGAATTTTCATGTCACGCTGTAAATTCTATCGTAAATAAGACTCACTGAACTTCCATAACTATACCTACTTTACGCGTCCGACTAAAAATAAGAGAAATTAGAGAATTATTAGGCTCGTGAAGTTCGTGTTATTATGAATGAGTGGTGGAGAGGGAGGTATGTGGGGACTATTTGGAAAGAACTTACAAATATAGTACAGCGTGATAACAAATATCTTGAGCCTTGAGTTTTACTGCGGCGATCCGTATTTTGCATATTCGAATGTAATTAATCATCCGATGAAAGACAAGAGAAATAAAACTCGATCGAATTTTTTTTAATGGAATGTTTATGAAAAAAAATCGTGCATGGAGTTTGTTTGGAAAGTCTTAACAGGCGCGAAAATAAGTGAATTGTAATGTTGCGTGTTGCCTCCACAATTTTGTGTTTTAACATAAAAACGGACAACAGTTAAAAAGCCAAACGTCAATTATCACAGGCTCTGTGCCGGTTCTACTTTTTGGAAAACTGTCAAATAACTCCTGTTTTTCCTTTTCCAACGCTGTGTTAAAGTTATTTCTTTCTACACTGTACATCAATCCCAGAGTAGAATGACACTTTGAAGAAACATATGGAAAACCCTTGGTTCCAATTTAATTTCTCATAAAACCGCATAGACGTTCTTCAAACTCCATCGCAGATGTTCATCTCATCGCAGGCGGGAAATCTCGCGAATTCTCCTCTCCTCGGCACTTTCTCGAGACAGATGGGTAAGCGAGATCGCGAGGAAGTTCGTCGTAGACAAACTAAACTTCACGCGGTGGCTAGAGTGGTGAGAGAGAGCTAGAACGGGTTCACTCGCGCCCGTGTTGTGGCCTCGAAGACGTCACGGTTTGAACTTTCGCACCGTTCCTTGCGGTTTTAATAACTTCCAACTGTCGAGAGTGGTGGGAAAATAAGACGGGGGCAGGTTGATTAGCGACTTTGGTGGGGAAACAGAGGAGAAATTAACGGAATGAGGGGAGGGAAAGCAGTCAGGTGGGAAGCATGGGCGGTTTTGATTGAACGGTGAGGGTATTTAGCAAGAAGGCATTTGGTATACAGGGTGATTCACAAAAACACCAGTTTCGAATAAAGAGTTTGGGACCGGCCATTCCCCGTACTCAGGATAACTGCACGCATTAGACCAAAGCGTGGCGAAAAAGCACATTTTCTTCTGGACTTGGTTCTTCGATTCATCGCATGGTCAAAGGACAACAATTCGATTGCTCACCAGTGTTTTTTTTATGAATCAATCTATATTTTGTGTGTACTCTAACAGTATATGTAGAGCTGAGGACCGAGTCATGATGAGTAAAAGAGAGTGATGCCTACCAAAATAGACCTGGGGTTGGGATAAAAACAGATCACAGGCCTGTTCAAAACAATCCATTCGTCACAAAATCAAAATTTTATCTTCACGTTTGAATGGATGTGTGACATTCACAATGATATCTTGTGATGTCATAAAATATAAAATATATGTGAACCAACATGCAAAATGGAAAATTGAAATATCGCGGCGTAATTCCACATTTATTCTCCTCGGCGGTGAATATTTTGATCCTTCGAAAAGTCGTATCCGTTGGTTAGAGTCTAGCATTTCAAAAATCTGATCGCAGCGCCAACAATAATTGTACTGCCTTCTTGGTTAACAAACAGTGACGAAACGTCCATGGTTAACTCGACCAAAAGTCCTTAGACTCACCAAAAGGAACGTTTGGCCTTGGACTCACCAAAAACGTTTAAGGGTCTGGCGAATACATTGGGGCAATTATTTTTTAACAGGACTTTATGCTGCTTCACGCCTCAGAGGAGTGTCATGATATTTCGCAGCGCATATTTTGCCATTGATTCAAAATGGCGCATGATTTATTAATCAACTGCTGTGACTGAAGAATTTTGCCAAGAAGTGATATAAACGTAAAAAGGCATGGTTGATGTCATAGGAGTTGACATGTGCGAAAAAAGCGGAAACATTTGAAAAAATACAAAAAAAAAACAATGCGCGCATGTGACGTCACACTGTCGCGCATTGATACACGCCGACTAGACACTTCGTCATCTGAGCAATGGTCTGTCAATCATTGTCATCTGTCATCTGTCATCATACACTTCGCAAAAAGAATAGCAATGCCAGGATACAAAACTTAGCAAACAGCTGACATCATGCTGCGTGCTGAGGCAACGATTATGGCCAAACGCAATTCGTGCTCTCTCTAGCAGTATAATTCTCCAATTTCAGCCCTGAATGTGATTCTCTTCTGAATCTCCTAGCACCGGGGAGTCTGACTGGTTATGCGGCTTTTTGGCTTTCAAGCTGACATCTGAATTTATCTTCTCGGACTTGGCCCTGTTCCCTGCTCAAACAAGTCCCGCGACCTGCAGAAATTCTCACCCTCAGCGGTTTTTGCAGTCTCCACGTCTCTCCATCTGCAGTCTTCGCGATATCGCAATAAATAAGTAACTTAATTTCGCTTCAGTTGAAGCCAGCAACTGCATCCTTGTCATCCCACTCACCCCCACCCCTTCACCACCACTGGCCAACTACAGCCGTTCCCAGCCTTCCACGTCATTTAGCCTTAATTTTTATCCCACTAAAAGCTATATATTGTTAATTTTCCCGATTCCAGCAGCAAGCAGCCGTTAGGGAGGGGAGGGATGGGGAGTCGTGTCTTGGAAAGAGATATTGAGGCAATATCTCTTGCGTTCTGCTTGGCATCAGAATTTGGCGACGATTCATCCGTATCGGAAATTCGGGAGACGCTGAAAAGTTTCAGCAGAACTTCTCGCTGGCAACCGAAGCAGGTTCCAAGAATGCAAGGATTGGAGCTGCTTTTTGGTTGTTCCCCTTGACGAATAAGTTGGTACCGCTCCAATGTGTCAGATTTTTAGAAAGTTCCGGCTCAAAACTCGCAACACCTCTTCTCACGAAAAAACTCGTCGCGGAAGAAATAAAACGCCAATTTCTCACCTTAAAACGTGGCCGTCACCAATAACACGACCGATTTGAAATTTCAAGAAGGTCTTAAATCCATCCAAGAGTAAGCTTTGTTATGATTCCCGAAATGTTTGGGCAATGTTCATCCTCGACGCGAGCAGGTTCTCGTTACCCTCGTTAGGCGGCTTCTTTCATTCTTATCAGCCGTATGTGATCCCTTTACAATTCAGGAAATTGAGGCTATCGAAAAGGTTCAGCGTTGGGCTTCGCGATTCAATTTCAACACCTTTGGAAAACTCGAAACCCCTTCGAAATTTAATGATCTTGGTTGGTGGAAATCCGAGGGCCTACCTGGCAAACCGACGGATATGCTCCAAACTCGCAACACGAATCAACTTTGATTGACCTCACCTCTCCAAATTGAAAACTTATCAAATTCCTTTTGCTTCCTGTAAGACCACAATAATTTAAAAACAAAGCTGCCATAAAGTCAAAAGGCCAATTCTCGTGCCTCTCAAAGACCATTTGTTGCTGGAACTCCATTCTATCCCAAGACCGTAAATGCGATTTAACACATTGAGTATCCCTACAAATATAAAAACAAATTTCTTGAGCCCAATGCTGAATCAGAATGCGATTTTTCCTGCTTCCCTTTTTTGAACCAGGCTCAAATATGTTTCTTTCTTGCAAGTGTAGCACGCAGTCTGTGTCATTATTCGATCGCATTTGAAACCACATCCAGTCTGCATAATATTAGAAGGTGTAAAACTGCATCCAAAAATTTCACATTCGTTCTGTTGCCATTGCATTTCTGGCGGAATTTGTCGATAGGTTGAAGGATGTCATTTATATTCTTCTGTGTTTCACCTCTAGTTGAGGTGCTGGATTGGTAGTCATTGATAACGCAACGGTTCCTACACATCTTGCATATTTTGCTTAGCGTTGAGTCATTTTTCCTGAAACACGTTTGCACTTCCGGTACCGAATTTTCGATTGGATGCAGGAATCCTTCCAACTTTTTCATATTCCTGACGTGTAACCTCTAAGCACCGAATCGGGAATGCGACCAGCGTGCAAATGAAATTCGGATTTGCACATCCATTGAATAAGTTGGGCAGATACTCGTAAATATGTGCTTTTTTAGTTAGGCGCATAAATATGGCAAAAAGCAAACTTTTATTCGTTTTCCAAACATGATGCAACCCCTGAGTACCGAAACGGGTATGCAACCCGAGAAATAATGAAACATGGAATTGCATATGCACGGAATTAGTTAGGCGCAAAGAGATGGCAAAATGCGAACATTTTCTGCAACCCCTAAGAATCGAATCGGGTATGCAACCAGCGTGCATATAAAACACGGAATTGCACATGCACGGAATAAGTTAGGCGCATAAATATGACAAATTGCAACTTTTATTTGTTTTTCCCAATATTATGCAACCCCTAAGTATCGAATCGGGTATGCAACAAGCGTGAAATGAAAACTTGGAATTGCAGGTGCACGGAATTAGTTAGGCGCGACAAGTTGACAAAATAAGCGGTTTTATTCGTGACAGGAGGTTGCGTACCGCACCCGCGGGGACATTTGGACTTTTCGTTTTTCATAGCGTGTGTGCAGATATCGTGGGATTTTCTGTATACAGTCTTTGAATCACCTAATCCCAAGGATGAACCATTTGCTATAACGAGAATACGGAAATGGGAAATGAATTCCAACTGACGTAACTTTCGTTTGGACAACAACAGAAAAAATGCAATGATCGATCAAACTGTTGTCGAACGATCAGTAATCGAACAAACAGTAAGGCTTTAATGTCGCGCGTCTAACAAACTGATTATCGAACAATAGCAATCGAACAAACCGACACGTATGCAAAGAAACAAAGATCTCGCTGCAAATGGTTTCTATTTGCTCGCACACGTAGAGTTAGTATGAACTTCGACAAGATCCTTGCAAGCATGAATAATTCTCGTCGTTCGATTCAGTGTGAACAATATGAAAACGCACTTTCTTTTACATATTTTTAGGTTTACAACGATTTTCGGCATTTGGTTTCTTCGATTCACGAAATCTATTTATATGTGCAAGAAGTCAACACAGATTCGTTTCGATGTCACACCTCGTTTTGCAGTGACAATTTCGGAACAGCGCTTCCAGTTATACACGTGATGTGAACACGAAAGAATTCCTATTCCAAGGCTATACCCAATCTTGAACGCATTGCCGACTATTACGTTTCTGTTGCCGCACACTGGACTCCAAAATTGTGTTCAAAATCTCTTGATGTCAACTTATGTTTTTAAAACAATCGGAGATTCCGACGAACGTTGGTGCGATCTTATTGACAGAAAACGCGAATGTTGATAGGGAATGATCTTGGG
>JASGXE010006591.1:0-19838 GCA_030068105.1 Sinentomon sp. SZTP_YWyxl | reverse complement strand
CCTCGGCCTTTGGGCGAAGTTACCCCTACCCCCCCCCCCCTAGAATGTTGCTATTGAAGTCCTTCCTGGTGTTGCCCTGCACACATCAGAAGGACTTCAATTATTGCAACATTCTGTTTCTTTTGTACTTTCTGTTTTGATTCCCCTACCGGAAAAAGGCTAGGGGGGTAACCTCGGCCTTTGGCCGAAGTTACCCCCTGCCCCCCCCCCCCTAGAATGTTGCTATTGAAGTCCTTCCTGATGTGTGCAGGGCACACACCAGGAAGGACTTCAATTGCAACATTCTGTTTCTTTTGTACTTCCTGTTTTGATTCCCCTGCCGGAAAAAAGCTAGGGGGGGGGTAACCTCGACCTTCGGCCGATGTTACCCCTCAAGCCTTTTTCGGAGGGGACCCTTGGCCGAAGTCCTGACTCCTGGTGTGTGCCCTGCACACCTCAGGACTTCAACAGCAACATTCTGTTTCTTTTCTACTTTCTGTTTTCATTTGCAGATAATGGTAAAATGAAAAAAACTCATCCAGAAAGTCGTGTCTGACAGTTTTTTCCTTGCTCCCATCTACTGCGACTGCAAACCCTCCAGGATGAGAAAAAAAGGACATGAAGTCGTAAAATGGCATCTGAGGGCCACTAATTTATCAAAAAAGCTTCAGCTTTTGGGGGACAGACCCCCCATACTGGGGGGCTGCCGCCCTCCAGCCCCCCTGCATTTTCGGTGCCTACCCCCCCCGTCGTAGACCTCTTTACCCCCCTCTTAGGTACACGACCTTGCCCATCCCTGATTTAGGCCCTACCATGAAATTTTTATTTTTCTTTCCAGGTAAATGCAGAAAATTGTGGTTTTTCCACTTCTACCTCCAAATTTTGGAATTTTCCACAAAATTTGAAAATTTTCCAATTCATAAAAATCACATCACTATGCCTGCACAAGAAGTTCCCAATTCTCCCCAGGGAAAGTTGGAAGTTTCCTGGGAAAAATTTTCCCAAGATTCAGAAACTCCCCCGATGAATAATTTTCCCTGGGAAAATTTCCCAAGTTGAATTTTCCCCCGGGAAGTTTCAAACACCAAGTGAAAGTAGATACTGCTATGGCCCAAAACCCATCTTTCATCCACCTTCATTGATGTGGACCAGGCATCGAGCCCCTTATATCTGAATATTCTGCACGACCTGGCAGGCCAAATTGGTTGACATCTTCTCTGGAATTCGCATATTTTTGCATACTTAAAATTCGCCTAAGGTATTTCGGAATTTCATATACCTAGGTGCTTTACCCATATTTCAGATGAATTCCGAAGCCGGGTCGCCTCACATCTTATCGACCTCTGTCGGCTTCCTGACGTCTATCCTGATTGGTGTCATCCAGTACGGAGCATCATTCTCAGAGGAACACATTGCAGTCATTGTCGGTGCTGGCATCGATGGTTTGAAGCTGGAATCGAAAGATCTTACCAGCGGAATATACATGGTGTTTGGGAATTTATTTGCGAAGGCCAAGCTTTCAGGGAATGCAGTGAGGGATCTTCTGCATGTGCTTGTTAAAGTGAGTGTGTTAGAGTGTTTGTTTATGTTGCCATTGTGCATATCAGATCCCTGCACCCATGTCTCGAACATGGCCGTTTAGAAATGACCGAACGCATTTTGTCATTGGCCTTGGCACATTCACTTGATTGTCTGCTCTGGGTGTTTAGCCAAACTTCATTCCATGGATTGACGTAAGTTTCCATAAGGGTAAAAATGAGATCCCAAGCAGGGATATGTAGATTTCTTCAAAAATTTAGTGGCATGCACCATAAGGGTGAAGTAGGGATATGTAGATTTCTTTAAAAATTTAGCGGTATGTACCAAGGGTAAAGTTGAGATCAAATCAGGGCTTATGGCGATTTCTTCAACAATTTTGACTGGGAGTTTGAAAAGCTTTGACAAAAGCTTTGCAGAGAGACCATTTTTGTCCAAGCAGGTTGGGCGGGAGATCTTTGAGAGGCTGGGATCTGAACCTTTTGTTCCCAAAATCATCATTATTTGCTGTGTGCCCCAGGTTGGCCCTTGCTTATGTTCATTGCATGCAATGGCATTTTCTTGGTCGAACAAACAGGGCGATTTACAAAAAACACTGATTTCGATTCGTCCCGTATCGAAGAAAGCTGGCTGGTGTCGTATTAGGGGGGCAGGGGTCAAAAAAATGAAAATAACATGATTTTTGGACTTCATGCTTTTTGATGTCATCAAATAGCCCATTTCATGCTGATTCCAATGAGATAATTGCCATCACTGTAGCTTTATTGGTTGACTAGCTATCGCGATTCCCATACGACACTATTTTCGTGCGACAGCGTAGGTATTTTGCAAAACTTCGAAAAATCCACAGTATTCAAAGCACGTTTTTACCGCTTTCACTTTTTTGACATTTTTCGAACTTTCGAATCCTTTTTCTCAGCCACCAGAAGTGCTAGAGAGGTAAAATTTGGCATACTGGACGAAAAAAGTATGCTCTTTTGGGTGATAGAGCCGGAATTTCAATATTTTAAGTTGTTCATAATGTTTTGGGCCATTATCAGGAAAAAGGTCTATCACTTTTTCCGCAAATGAGGAATATGAAGGAATGTTACATGTTTCAAAAACTTCAAAAAGCGCCTCTATCACCCCAAAATTAATTGTTTTGTGACATTTTAGTCCAAACCAGATCAAAAAATCTCTACCGGTTCTCCTGTAATCTTGCGCTAAAGTTAGGACACCAAATTGTGACCTTTGACCCCATAACTCAGAAACGACTTGACCTGATGAGGTGAAATTTTGTGTGAGTGACCTTCCATATGAGCCAGTGTGCCAAATTTGAACAAAATCGGATCATAAACACGGAAGTTGGCATTTTGACCCCTACCCACCCCCCTTAAACCGTCGCCACCCCACAGTAGCAACTTCTACGTATGACCCGTTCGAACTGCACCAGTCGCGCAACATCAGAGGCACTGAGCATGCCTATTGCAGTCTCTGACCTGAGAAAGATTCCAGCCAAGGGGTCAAAATGTCGGATCACCAAACTCCGTTTTTTCCATCCGACAATTGACCTCTAATCGGGTGCCATATAGTAACTGTACACAATGTGGCTGGGACATCAACACCGGATAAAACGTGACACTGAAGTTGCGGAGAAAATTTTCGTTTTTCGCTTCAATGAAAAAGGTTTAATTCACTACTCCAGGTTAGTGTCAATCCGGAGTTGAATCTCCAGCCGATAGTGTAGAAGAGGGCTAAGTTGGCCACTTTTGTTTTTCCTCTTCCATTTCTTGAACAGTTTCCTCTTTGACTGATTACATTCATAGAACTCGAAGCCGTCGCTGGTTCCACAACTGTCCGTACTGTTCCTGGTCGCATACCAAACTCAAGAAGGAGTACCACCCTTGAAGAGGGTTACGCTAAAGAAGCTATCGTCGACAGCCCTGCGTGAAGACTTCTGCTTGGAGGTGGGCCGGCTGTCTGCTGATCACCATTCCCTGCCGCTTGTGTCGGCCCTCATCTGCCAGTGTTTTTCGTCTGCTCCTGGAAGTATCCGTGAATCGAGGTCGGATGAAGACTTGGCGAAGGAGAAGAAGAATCGGCTGCTCTTTGCCAAGTTACTCTTGCAAGAGGCCATTCTGTCGGATGCTGAGGCATCACTGATGATCGAGTAAGTTGGTTAAGATCCAGGAAGATAGAAAGTTAGACATTTGTTGAGAAAATGACACGGATCGGTTGCTAACTGTTCGTAAATGTTGAAGAATGCGACGTTTCGCCCCCGCAAATGTGGGTCTTTTTCAAGCACAGGAACCGGGATATCCAGGTTGCCACAAGAGTCACCGCATCAGATCCCATGGCTGTGTTGCAACAGTTAACTTCTAAAAACTTTGGTCGCAATAGGGTTAGGTCAGGTTAGGTTTGGTTCAGTTAGGTTTTGAAATTTGGATGTTGAAATTGGCTGGAATTCCCAACAGCCAATCAGAGACGCGCATGCGGAAGTGGATTGGAAAAAAAAATGTGCACTTCGTTTCATCTGGGTATCGAAGGCATCGATCAAGTGATGCATGATTTTCAGAAACGAATTCAAGACTGTTTCCATGGTAACCGTTTTGTTTGATTTTTCCCGTCTGAAATTCTTCCCTACACCTCATTCCAAGGTAAAACAGGATGATTCTCACTTTTCCATTCAAACATTCAGCGAAACTTTGATTTCTGTGCCGAATTCCCAGCAAATCCCCAGTTCTCCATCGGCTTTTCATTGTTGCAATTCTGGTTACACTTTGAGCATACTTGTGAGCATTCTCAGCTCATATCTTCAAGTGGAATGAGCTGTAAAGTCGATGCTTTTGTTCAACAAGTGTGGTCTTGGCGTCACGCACATTCACTTGTGAGTTGTCATTTTTGCAAAAGCGTATAGAAACAGAAGTTCATTTGGAACTGTTCAAACTTTTTAGGCCATTGTTTCTCTTCCTTGATGGAGCAAAAATCCCCGTTGTCCTTTTGTTGCCACAGACAGGAGTTTTGTCAGTATTTGAACCACGCAAGAAATGAGGTACAACATGCAAGCAAAACTCTAATAGCAAGAAGTAAAATGGCAAAAGGATGCAGCACCTCAATTTAAAATTCCCAAAACCACGGGAATGATCAGCCTGACCAAAAACAACAGCTGTGCTTTGCAAACAAGTTTGTGAAATCATACCTACCTATTGCCTGAATTGAGTGATACATTGACATTTGGCCCATATGGTCGAAACTGGCATTTGGATCACACAAGGCACCTATGCAGTGTGGACCTGTTTGCTGCGCTCCACAGAGAACAGTGGTGATGAATATTCTTTACCCACACAAATGTTTCACAATTTTTTTTTTGCTGAACGTTTTCTTTCCTCGTACTCATATAGTGCAGGGAAAAGGAATAAAAATGTCAGATGGCGACTTTTGTTCAAAAGGGGAACTCGTAATTTCTACAGTCATGTTAAAAAACGGAAATCCATGATCCACCTACACAACAACGGGCATCACATTCTGCAAAAAATGTTCTCCGACGTGAATAACTTCTTTAAATTATAAACAGATCAATTTTCTGCTGAATGTTTTCTCCATCTGGCTCACATCTATCAGGAACGGTCAGAAACTATAAAAAGCAGTCGTAAAAAGATAGATAAGTATGATCTCGATCAACCTTACCCTCAAACTCAAACTTACCCTCAGCTTCAACTCAACCTCAGCCTCAAATTGATGGGGAAACGCACTGGCCCTCAAGTGGAAGTTGGCCCTCAGCATCAACTCACCCTCAACTTGAACTCAAACTCAGATTGTTGGGGAAACGTAATAAGAGCCAACTTTGAGTTTGAGGGCAAGTTTGAGTTTGAGTGGGTTTGGGGAATACCGCCGAGTGTTTTTTTATCCTTGTGGAAATAAATGTGTCAGGTTGCCGTAAATGGACGGTTTAGAAGCATCTTAGGTTCAAACTGCAAAAACGCTTCCCATGTTGTAGCGTGTTATGTTCTGTGCATGTCTTTTCAGCAATTTGCTTCAGCTCTTTCTGAATCTGTCGTCTGATTCCGATGGTGATATCGTCATCGATGAAACCATGAAGTCGGCGATCAAAGACCTGCTGACCAGTCTGGAGACCAGGCACCCCAACTGCTTCGATACCTGCCTGGGGAACCGACTGAGCCAACTTAGGAACAGTGATGGTGAGGATGGGCTTACCGAGAGGGCATTGTGTTCACTTCTGATGGAGGGCGGAGAGGGTGGCGCCAGGTCGGCTGCCAGCGTGGCCAGGAGCATTAGCCACCCGAGTGCTGATGTCCGAGTTGAAGCTGTGCGGAAATTACTGGCGGATTTATCGGATGAGAATAGCGTAAGTTACTGCCGATTTTAAATATCGAAGGCTGACTTCGTCAATCTCTTTCTGATTCCAGGCGACAAATAATGCTGAAATTTGAAAACCTGCCATGCTTGGTCGGATGCCTTGGCACCAATGGACTGCCGGGCAGACCTGTGGCTATATTCCTCCCAACATTTCCCCGTGGGCAACTCAAATTCATCTCAATAACCAGATGGACAGATATAAATTTCATTTCCTTGAATTGGCTCTGTTGCGTTGAACATGAGGGTGAGTTACAATGGGGAATCCGAGCGTTAAGACTCATGGCAAAGGCCCAGTCATTTAGTCCTTTGGCAATGCTGGTGTGGTCTTGTATTGTATATCCCATTAAGAATGCTAATTGGGGTGTAGAGTGTGACATGGTTGCTACCAACCTGGAACACTCGTGGAATTTTTTTGTGACCTGGAAAACCTGGAAATCTCAGAGATTTTTGAAGGAAAAAAAAACCTGGAAAATTGAAAATTTCCAAAAATTTCCATTTTTTGTTTACATCTTTTTTTTTGAATTTCCAATTATGACACCTGAGGAACATTCTTGTCTTGCCATTTTTGTCTTGACCCATTCGACCAATTCTCCATGTCTTATATTTCTTTTTCTCCCCACCATGTCTTATACTTCTTCAACAACCCATTCCTGATCTTGAACCCATAATCAACCCTGGAAGAAACTGAGAATCCTCCTGGAAAACTCAGGGAATTCCGATTTTTCAAAACAGTAGCAACCATGTGTGAGATACGTGTCCATTTTGCGTTTTTGTATTGCTATTTTTGTTTTTTTTTTTTTTTTTTTTCAAAAATTTGCAGTATGATTCCTGGACACCTCCATGAAGGTCTCATTTTTTCAAGTGCCATTGAAGTCACAAATACTAAAGGCAAAGAGCCACTCACAGACTATTGGCATGTTGAAGTCAAAGTTGTAATGCTTCAGAAAGAGCATTTTGTCCTTTTTGACAAATTGCGTCGTTGGAAAGGACGCAACAATTTTTGCCGTTTCCTTGTAGCGCAACGTTAAAACCACCAGCTGTCCCAGGCTATGGGCTCTCCAGAATTTTCTACGGTTATCATATCTTGCATGTAATTTGTGAATTGGGTGGTTGCTTTGTGTTGGAATCTCATGTTTTTTTTTTTTTATTTTTTAAAACCCCCGTTGACGCGAACTGTATAGGTCGTCGCTGGGGGAGGTAGGGGGAAAACCCGGTCCGTGAGGACCAGATAAAAAAACCCCTCCTTACAGCCCATAAGAGCTGCATACCAAATAAAGAGAGGATGTGGAAGGAAGTCTTCAGGGAGAACCTTTTACCACATCCTCTCATCTGGCTTCTGCCACAAGCCAGCGGCACTGCCACTGCCGTAGCCAGAAAGGGATCCGTAGTCAGAAATGCCGTAGCCAGAAAGGGATCTCTTAGCCTGAAAATTTGACAGATTCACTGGCAAAATTAGAATTCGGGTAAATTTTAAAAGTGTACCTTCTTAATCTTCTATGCAGCTTCCCGACTGCATCGCAACCACTTACTTGCCTGTGAGGTCACACCGTAATTAGTGCATGGTATCTTCTTCACTGTGAACTTTCTTGAGCTCCATGCAGCTTACAGACTGCATTTTGATCACTCACCAGTAACGTCATCTCATAAACACTGTTAACAGCAACTGCCTCAGTAATCACAACCGGGTGAACTAGAACTAGACATTAGCTGTATTGCCAAAGTATAGCTTAGTTCTGTTTAAAAGCCTGGGAAGATGATCATTGGCATTCCCTGCATGCATAATCATGAACTTGGCCATCATTCGTTTGATTTTCCCCCACGATACCTAGGTGTCTGCCAGCGATCGAAAGGCCGAATTCGACCTGCTCTGTACCCATCTCGGAGACGACGATCCACGGACCGCGTTCATCATTTGGAAGACCGGATTCGATGTTCTAAAACGTCATCTATCTCCAGACCGGTTCCTATCTGAGCTTTCCATTCTTCTGAGAAGATCATCCCGAAAGCCATCAAAAGAGTGGGCTAAAGTCGCCAAGCTGGCTGTGCAGAAGCTTGGAGAGTTCATGTCATCTGATCATGACCTGAGTGCTGACCTTGAATTTGAATGGAAGATATTTGCCGCGATGCTTCTACTTCTCTTCCCCGCCACTCAGCAGCAACTGTCGCTAGTTGAGGTAGTCTCAAAGACTGCCTTCGCTCAAGGAAACTGGATTATGGAGACTTTACTCAACGGTATGAAATTTTTTTTAGCAAAAAATTCGATGGAGATGTTTTCAGGGCACCATCCGCCTGGCAAATGACCTTTTGATTTGAGCGACACTGGCTTGAAACAGCAACATCCGAAACGCAGGATCGTTCCCTTTCGTAGAATATACAGGGTCTTTCTGAAATTCCTTGACATCTTCTGATAAGTGGATTGCAGTTTTGAAGCAGTTCGGAGGCTTGAGTGTAGCTCTTCTTTTGGTTTGTGTGCAGTGCTTCCGGGATGAGCAGACAACGCATCGTGGTTCTAAAAATGTGAGAATAGCAATGCAAGAAACGTTTGGAAAATAATATGAAATTGGCAGGGTTGCCAAGTCACTTTTGAAGGCCCTGTAGATGTGGTATCCTGCAATGTTACAGGGTCGCTGAGTGACTTTTGACCGATGCTGGGTCATCAAAAGGAGGCCATGGAGACTTCTTTCTCCCTTTCCCAGTGAAAGTCGGCTGACTGTGAAAGGATCGAGCAAATCTCACAATTTTATCGGTGTAGGTGGCTGTTCTAGCTTCACAGGATTCCCATTGTGATGGAGATGTTGCAAGCTTTTCATCTTTTATCCAAGAAAACATTTTTTAATGGTTAATCGGAAAAATGTTGCACGGGCAAACATCCTTTTGCTATTGTCGTCTTGAGATTTTTCCAAGTAGGACCATAATTTTTAAAATAATGTCTTAGATTCGGCCTCTTGTTGGGATATGGCAACATAATTTTTAAAATAATGTCTTAGATTCGGCCTCTTGTTGGGATATGGAAACATAATTTTTAAAATAATGTCTAAGATTCAGCCTGTTGTTGGGATATGGAAACATAATTTTTAAAATAATGTCTTAGATTCGGCCTGTTGTTGGGATATGGAAACATAATTTTTAAAATAATGTCTTAGATTCGGCCTCTTGTTGGGATATGGAAACATAATTTTTAAAATAATGTCTTAGATTCGGCCTCTTGTTGGGATATGGCAACATAATTTTTAAAATAATGTCTTAGATTCGGCCTCTTGTTGGGGTTGGGATATGGAAACATAATTTTTAAAATAATGTCTAAGATTCAGCCTGTTGTTGGGATATGGAAACAGTGAGATGATGCTGTTTAAATGTGGTGATGGCAGTGTTTGCAGGCTCTAGGACTTCTTCACATTCGGAAATAATTGCCCACGTGCATGATACACCCGAAAAAAAAAGTAACCTTATTGGCCCAAAAAGCCCTAAAATTGAAAATTCACAGTTTTTCTGACTTGGACCTCGAATCAATGAACCCTGCCATTTGAAACATACAGAATATCCGCTCCAAATGCTGAGGTGAGCCTAGATCCCTTCCTGGGGCAACCCCCCCCCTACGAATGAAAAGACCTACGTTTATATAGATAGCCTTTTATCTGGCTGAACATGGAGCATTGTCATCACCTGTCTATCAATGTTCCTTTTTCTAATTCCTTTGTAATAATTGTATTCCGTGTTCCTTTGTGTGTTGATGTTATTGTCCATTTTATTTTACTTCACTTGTCGAGGGTGTTCTTCAGTTCCTTTTATCGTCATTGATTGTGAAGTGTCCTTTCTATTTTCCTTTCTGTGTACGATATAGGCAGCAGCCTAAAAGCACCGAATAAAATTCAATTAAATTTTCTTTGGGCAAAAAAGGAGATATCAGCTGAGAGATATCCCCGAAACCAATTATTTATGCAGGGATCAACTTTTAGCCTTGACAGTTTGAAAATCGATAACTTATGATCCACTTTGTCAAAGGCCCTTGCCAGATCAAAGGCGATTGCATCCATCTGAGGGCCCGAATCTGGCTACACCTGTGGTTGAAACCGTCTGTTGTTAATCTGCTCTTTTCCCATCACATCACATTTTGCTTTTCTCTCTTTCTCACCAGCAACGGAGAACGAAGTGGCTTCCAATGACTTGTGCAACTATGGCCGAAGCCTGTTCTCCGCATTCCAGTCCTTGGGTTCTCCTCTCCTGCCGCCAACTGTTGAACAGCTCGAGGCCCTCTGCAGGCAACTTCTGACCTGCTGTGCAACGACGTCGAACCCAAACTGTGACGACAGCTCTGCCTTGTCGTGGTCTGCATCTTGCCTTCTCGTTTTGGGCCTGATGCGAAATTCCGGATCGGATGCGGCAAAGGACTTTCTTCTTGGAGTTCTCCGGAAACTGGCAAAGCAAGCGGGAAAGTTCCAGGTATGTTCATGTCGTCTAGATTTGGAGTCCCTTGCGGAAACTTACCAGAAGCATGCCGGATAATTTTTGGTTAGAGCTTCGCCAGGCCTTCTCTGCCCTGCGTTCTTTCAGACAATTGCATTTTTGCCATTCTCAGTTTGTTTTGCTCAGTCTGATGGACGCTCACGGCCAAATTTCACCACAATTTGGAAACTGTTCTAATGATCCACTGTCAATGATGTCAGGAAAATTTTCACCGATAGTCATCCAATGTCATTTTAATTGTGTTGGATCCTCCCCACTTCAATCGATCACACTCTTCCCCGTAAAGATATGGAATATTCCAAAAGGCTCCAATTTTTGGAATCTCCCAATGTTTCCGTGCACCCAATTTTGGAACCAAACCCAAAAAAAAACATTACAATTTGTTTTGAACCCAAAAATGTTTCCCACGCGAAATCTTCCCAGAAACTCCAAACACTGTATTTATGCAGAGTTTCCCAAAAGTCACTTGACAACCCCTGCTATTGGCCAGGTTTCACTTTTCTCTTGTGGGGCTATTTTTACAGATTTCAGGTTCAGATTGGGCAGGCTGCCTGCTGCAGGTGTTATCCATTCAAATTGGAACAAACTCCACTCCCAAGCTTTCAGAATTGCTTCAAAACTGCAATGCTCTTTTCTGGGGTTGTCAAGTGACTTTTGGAAAACCTGTATATTGATATGAAATCTAATTTATCTTTCAGGTCATCTTTCTGAAAGATAATCCTGGCACAATTGAGTCCCTGGCCTCCTCTGGCTGCTACACAGATATTTTATCTGCTCTCTCAAACGGGAAGGTGCCACTTCAAGTGGTGTCCCTTTTCATTGGCACTTGGTGTGGGACTGCAACAGAGCACTCGTGTGACACCAACGAGTCGTCTGCGACCCATCCGGTCACAGAAATCCTCTTCGAGATGTTGCTCTTGTCCAGCCTGAGGATTACTGGGAAGAAATCCGGCCGCTCTGTGACGGCAGCGGCCCTCAAGCGGATTATGGCAAGTGCCGGCGATCACACGGCCCAGTTGGATTTTCTCTGCTGCATGCTGACGAGGGATAAGGAAGACTGTGTTCTTGGGAATCCAGGAGAGATACAGCATGTAAGTTCTCGGGAAAAACCTTCATTGCAAGAACTCCCAGGGCGCTGTTCGGCTGTTGGTGACACGTCCAAGAAAGCTCACCAAGCCTGACTCAACCCATCTGTCCTGATCCTCACCACCTGTTGAAAGATCTACTGATTGGTGTCCGCCTGTTGTGTGTTGTCAACCAGCTGTTTGGTGTTCACATGAAAGTTTTTTCGTTGGTGGCGAAAGTGGAGTTTTGCATGTTTGGCTTAGCAAGAGTTCAGCACCATATGTGTGTGAATATAACATCTCATTCGTGTCTCATACGTAAATTCTACATTTTACTGTCGAGGGAAGCGTCAGTTTCCATGATGTTTTGAAAGGACAATGACTGGGGCATCATTTCGGGGGCAAGGGGGAGGAGGGAGATTGAAGCCCCCCAGTGGATCGCTTGCCCCCAGGCATCTGCTTTTGATTCACCTTGGTGGCAAATTTGCCATCTGGAGCACAATATTGCACCCAAAATGACTTTCAAAGGGTGGACCCCCCCCCCACCAGGGCCCTGCCTCTTGGAAACCTGTTGGGGCTCTGCCTCCACTCTCAAAAACCTAGATAGTGATGACCCCTGAAATCACGATTGGTTCGACGCAGAGCACTTTCCATGAAATTGCCCCCTGAAATCGTGAAAAAATGCACCTGAAAAAGTCACAGTTCACAGTGCTTAGTTGACACTGTCTTAAGGGGGGACACCTGTCTTCGGTGTTTTTATTTATTTATTTGCTATCCGATTTGGGTGAAATTATGCACACAGTTTGGAGGCTCATAGGACAAGTGCTGTGCAAAATTTGCACCCTAAATATTAACTGGTGTAGGTACGGGGTGATTTCAAGGGTGAAAAATGGATGCGGTCTTCCAACCCTTGTAGCGGTGCAACCATAAGTGCTGGGGAGGTCAGATTTCGGTTATAACTAGTTAAAAGCAGTTCAAAGCTTTTGGCTGTATCGGATTTTTCATTTTTGTCCTTGCAGTTCAGTTAGTGACGTAGTTTTGTCAAGCATCGCTAAAAGTGTTTAAAAACTTAAATTTGCGGTGGGTACTTCAATTGCATTTGGTTGAAAAGGAGGAACAAAATAAAAAAAATCCGGCACAGTCAGAAGTAAACAATATAATTCAAAGCCGTTTACACCACTGGATTCAGGAGATTCCAAGGCATCTTTGAGAGTAGAAAAAATTTGGGGAGAAATTCAAATTTTTACATTTTACGAGGGTTGTTGAAAAAGTTTCTGCCTTTGCATAGAAATTCTCTATTTTCGGGAATTTTTCTCCCATGGTCTTAAAATCTGATCTATTGGGATGTTGTTGTGTGATTTCTAGATCAATCCATAGCAAAATGGTAATTTTGTCGCAATTTGCACAAGATATGCAAAGGGTCGCCAACAATGAAAAATGAGAAAATTTGAGAAATGGACCGTTTTCACTGGATCACAAAATTCATTGTTCCGATGGAGAAAAGGCCAAATTTCAACATGTAAATGAGGTATGCGCCAACGGCACATCAGCATGCTTGCATGGATGTGATCAGGACCTGGGCTTTGTGCCCTGGGTCTTTTGGATCTTGTGTTCTGTTGAACAGGTTTTTTGTTCAATTGCTCAGTTTGTTCATTTTCGACTAAATCTGGTGTCTTTTTCAAATTGCAACAAAATTAATAATTTACATTCAATTGATCTATAAATCACCTGGTAACATACAAACAGATCAGATTTTAAGACCATGGGAGAAAAAATCCCGAAAATCGAGAATTTCTATGCAAAGGCAGAAACTTTTTCAACAACCCTCGTACACAGGTGTCGCCCCCCTTAACAAAAGCCCCCAGTTGGTTGTTTTGTTCTTAGAATGTTTGCAGACAGCATCAAACCTCATTTATCGAGTGGAGTAAGGAGAAGAACTTATGCCGTTATGCCACACGGCTGCAGTACACTCTAGCTGAAAAACTCTACGAGAAGACATTAGACAATGAAGGTGTGATGCTCCGAAACATAGAGAGGGGCAGAGAATCCGAAACATAGATGAGAAAGACAGAGAATCGAGGGAATTTGTCAGGTTCGACATTGGTCTCTCACCCTAGCGAATTCCCCTCCCCCACAAATATTTTCCTCTTTTTCCAGCTCCAGCTCGTTATCATCCAGTTGATCCACCATTGCATCCAGAATAGTCGTGATGGAATAATTCAATCGTGTGTCCTGGGCCATTCGTCAGTAGGTCAACCTCAGGTTATTCTCGTCCTCCTGGGTATGCTCCAGTCCAAGCTTGCACCGATTCGACGTGCCTGCATGCACTGTCTCGGGACGATCGTGGAAATGTCGGCGAACTCGGACGGAGCGGGGACCGATGAATTCGGCCATTTGCCGCTTGTAGTTGGGGTCCTGTGCTTTGCCGAAGAAGTAGAGTCTGATTCTGAGTTAGTTATTGTTTTCTTGATGCTGTAGGAAGAAACTATGATTCCCAACAGGACTGATCTTGGTCTCAATGCGGAACTAATTTTATATGAAGGCAAATTCTTAACAATTTAAATACCATGACGTTTCATAGAAACCATATTTGATATCTCATTTTCAGTTATGCTCTTCACAAACACAAATTCGCGGAGCTGGCAAGCAGTGTTCTGAAATGTCAAGATTGGGGCTGTTTTGTCCGGGCTTGATCCACTGTTAAATGTCATGCATCAGAATGGCCAGTGTGTGGGAGTTGTTCTGAAATGAAAAATGTCCGCAATGAAGTGGTGCCATTAAACATAGAGATCATTTGAACGGCACCATGGTCCAATGGTTGAACTGCGAAAATTGCAGATAAGTAATGAAAAAGTTTGCGAATCAGCCCGAGCTATTCTTCAGCTGTGAATTAGGGAAAACTTTTCTGAAAAACATCATCAAGCATAGACAAAAGTGAAGTAAAGTGATGCTGTTTCCCTGCCTAACCATGATTCAAGTTCAGGAACTGCTGTCACAAGTACTGTTGGTCATTTCCAAGTCATCCTCCGATCCTTGCCAAAGTATCTCGCTGGTGGGGCTGACTGCTTGGATTTGTTCGTGATGGTCTGCAGGAAATAGAGGCCCTTCAGGTGATGAAGGCCATCCACAGGCCAACATTTTTAGAGAAATCATGGGCAATTAAAATTGCCCAGTTGTTTGAAAGGACAGGATTTTTTCTCAAGATTTTGTCCAAATTTGGAGAGATGTTTTTAACACATCGAAAGCGACACAACAGCTGCGAAATCTTTTGCAAAAAAATTTGAGGCAAAAAAATAAAGTTTGAGTGACATGGAAATGATATTTTATTTATTGTCTATCCATGATTATTATTGAAATGTACCTAATGGCCATTTTGTGCAGCCATTGTTTGCTTCCTTGGTTGTCCATATTTGAGAGGACAACTTATCTCAGACTGTCTTATCTCTCACTTGACTTAGCTCACAGTGTGACCCCCCATTGGCGACTTTCATTCTGTCCTTGTCTCATTACTGAATATCAAAGCAGTTTTTTAATTATGACCTTACCTTATCAGCTTCTTGTTCATGGCAATCGAGCGTCTTTTTTCCGAGCCTGCTTCCGCCAGTTTTAAAACGAAATCGACTGGGAGAAAAGTCCAGTTTTCAGCCGAGCAGGTCAGAGATGCATTCAGGCTTCTGGTTGAACGAGCATGTTCACCATCTTGTAGCAGGAGAGAAGCATGCACCATTGTCGATCTGCTCAAAAGGATCAAATCAAAGGTTGTGCCACCAAGTCAATTTTTAATTTTTTTGATGGATCTACAAAAGACAAATCTTCAAAGCTAAATTTACTTTGACTTGCTATTGGCGGAGAGATCATCACGGAGTTGACGCTAACTCCGACTTGCGAGGCAAATTTTCGCCATTTACTTCAATGCTAAAAATTTGCCTCGCAACTCGGAGTTAGCGTTAACCCCACATTGATCTCTCCGCTGTATCCGGTCTTACTTTCACTTGCTGATGTTAACTTGCCAACACATTTCTTTCACTTGCTAATTTTGAATGTCATCTTATTTGTGATTATTTAAGAAATGAGTTGGATAGTGCTGGAGTTTTATACCCGGGTCAGCGTGGTTTTCGTCGAGGATACTCTTGCGAGTCTCAGCTTGTAGGTTTTACACAGCATGTTGCCGAAGTTCTGGATACCGGTGGTCAAGTGGATGCCGTTTTCGTTGATTTTGAAAAGGCTTTTGACTTGGTGCCTCATGGAGCCTTGGTTGGTAAACTTCGGGCGTTACACTTGAGTCCTGTTATTGTGAATTGGGTGATAGACTTTCTAATGGATAGGCAGCAGCAAGTGAGAGTGCGTGATGCACTTTCTTGCACGGTGCCAGTTACTTCAGGCGTTCCACAGGGAAGCGTCCTTGGACCGATATTGTTTTTGGTGTTTATCAACGATCTTCCCTTCAACTTGAATTGCAGTGTACGTTTGTTTGCTGATGATTGTGTTGTTTCACGCGAAATTCGATCTCCTGCAGATTGTCTTGAACTCCAATGTGATTTGAATAAAATATCCGAGTGGTGTAAAAAGTGGGGGATGAGGCTAAATTGCGATAAATGTGTTCTTCTTCGTTTCTTCACAAAGCGTGTTGCCATAATGTGTGATTACTTGATCTCCGGTGTGACATTACGCTCATCAAACAGTGCTGTATATTTAGGTGTCACCTTCACAAGTAAGCTCGGTTGGGAAGCTCACGTTGATGGAGTCATCAAGAAGGCTTATACAGCACTTTACTTTGTTAAGAGAACTTTTGGTAATGCCAGCCGCGGCATTCGAGAGAAAGTATACATGGCACTGGTGCGATCTCTCTTGGAATATGCAACTTCTGTTTGGGATCCGTACCAGGTGACGCTTATTGAAAGGGTAGAGAGAGTCCAGCGCAGAGCTGCACGCTTTGTAACTGGCTGTTATTCGCCATATGTTAGTGTGTCAGCTATGATTACCGAATTAGGATGGGTTTCTCTTGCCCGACGTAGGAATGATGCCAGGTTGTCAGCCCTTTTTCTTGCCCTCAATAATGTCGGAGGATGGTCTGACCTCAAGGGATTTTTGTTTCCTGCCCAGTTCTGGGGAAGGGGTGACCATGATTATAAGCTTGGAGTAGGATGGGTTTCTCTTGCCCGACGTAGGAATGATGCCAGGTTGTCAGCCCTTTTTCTTGCCATCAGTAATGTCGGAGGATGGTCTGACCTCAAGGGATTTTTGTTTCCTGCCCAGTACTGGGGAAGGAGTGACCATGATTATAATAAGCTTAGAGTAGGACGTGTCTTCAGAAACCTTGGGAAGTACTCCTTCGTTGTGAGGACAGTGAGAGATTGGAACCTGTTGGATGGTGCAGTTTTTGGGGATGGGAGTAACATTTCTGTCCATACCTTTAAAAATAATCTCTGTTCACATAACAAGAAAGCACTGGTAATAAACGTCTAGCCCTTCTTCCCCCTCCCACCTGTTGATTTGCACCGGACTGTGTCCAAGCAAATTAAATTGTATTATTATTATTATTATTATTATCTTCCTTTCACTTGCTAATTTGGACTTGCTAGCATCTAGCTTTCCCTTGCTAGCATCTCATTTACTGCTCATGGTTTTGAATTGCCAGCGCCTTACTTTCACTTCGTAGACTTGCTGCTGCCTTCCTTCGCTTTCCAGTGTCTTACTTTCGCTTGCCAGTGTACGATCCATCATTTGCTACTTCTGACTTGCTAGCATCTTACTTTCACGTGCTAGTTTCGACTTGCCAATATCTTACTTTCACTTGCAAGCTTGTGACTTCTGACTTGCAAGCATCTTAATTTCACTTGATAGTTTTGACATGCTAGCATATTTTGACTTATAGCATCTCACTTTCACTTGACACTTTTGACATTCTAACATGCTATGACTTTCACAGCATCATTTTTACTTGCTTGAGTCTTAACCCATTGAGCCCGGAATATTTCACTTGTGAACGCAAAAACAAAGCTGGATAGATCAATTTTCGTTCTTTCACCAAAGCCGGAATTTAATTTTCGGAAAAAAACATGCATGTTTTTTGCACTTTCATTACCGATAACTGCCAATCTTTCAGCCAGAATTGAAAAAAAAATCAGCAATTCCACTTGAAAAATAACCACAGAATTCAAATTTGCCGTCAAAAATAGCACCAAAACAACCAAAAAACACCTGCGGCAAGCCCAAATAAGAGAACATCAAAATCGCATGATCACCGCCGCGAACGCAACCATTTTGAATTGGAATGAATCAGCGCCGCCACGCGGTCGGGCGAAGCGAATTTTCGAAAAATCGCCGCGTCGCCAAATCTTCTCCGATCGCGATGAAACAAAAACCAAAATAATCGCTGAAGTGTCGTCTGCCCGAACGAAAAAATCGAATTCGCTCCCATAGCTGGAATTTGTCTGAAAATTGCGGCAAATGAAGTGGTGATGGAAACGGACCAGGTCCGTTCTTCGGCATTGGTGATGAAATTGAAAAAGCGTGTTTCGGCCATTTTGCGCGATCTCTGCGCCCGGATGAGGTACGTGCTTCGGGCTCAATGGGTTAACTTTCACTTCCTAATGTCTTGCCTTGACTTGCTGGCACCTCTTTCACTTGCCAGTTTTGACATGCTTCTTTCTTTCACTTACAGGAACTCTCCAGTTCTTTCCTCCCACTCGGAAATGATCTGATCTCGGAACTACTCGCCACCACACCAACCGCTGCTCTGCCAACTACCATCACCCTTCTCCAATCTCTCATCTCAATGATAAAGGACGGTAGCTTCCTGGAGGAAGAACCCGTCTGGGATTTCTTCTCGAAGGCCCTTGGCATTAGTAGCTGCTCCTTGAAACGAGATGAGAACCCTACAAAAGACGATTGCCGTATTTCGACTGTGCAACATATATCACTTCAAATGGTATTTTTCTCTTGGTTTCAATCGCTTTTATGCAACTTTACTGTTGAGACAGGGTTCCCACAGTCAGGGAAAGTCAGGCGAGGTCAGGGAAATGAATCGAAAGTCAGGGAAATGCCCAAAAATATGCGAAAAGTCAGGGAAAATTGCAAAGGTTCATATGGATCATCAGTAGAGGTGCCCGAAAATCGCGATTTTTTTCTGACGAAAATCGCGGCGAAAAAATGAAAAATCGCGTTTTATCGCGCCATTTTTTTTTCATGTGTTGGCACTGAAAGAGCTTTTGGTGGTGCCTTTTCCTTGTCCACACTCGATCCCACCCAGAAGTAGCGAGTGCAGAAGCAGTGCGGACGATGTGACTTGCTTGCGCAGAAGCAGTGCAGAGTGCGAGCGCAAAAGTAGTGAGCGCAGAAGCAGTGCGGTGGATGTCTGTGTTGGGCCCAAAATGCCTGTTGTTTGTATGAGTGAAAACAACAAATCATTTTTTTCTGAATTGTCTCAGTCCCATCAAAACAAGATCCGTCTCGTCGTGACACATGCACCCAACAAAATAACCATCTGTCCCTCCTGTGCTGGGCGGAGCGGCGGAACTGTAAAATTTATTATTTGATGCAGAATGGTGTCTTCTTTCTTTCCCTTTGCGTGTTTTGATTTGGCCGGAAATGTTTATCATCTCAAATTGAGGCCGCAATGCCGCCACCACACACACACACACACACGCACAAACACGTGCGGCCAGCGATTTTGCATTTTGTGGCTGTGACAGGGTGTGTAAAAGAACAAGTGAGCGAACTCCGGGATTTTCGTGGCACAAAAAGTGCATTGCGGCGTGTCCAGGCGGAGTGCGCTACGAAAGACATGCGAGTGAATGGCGGACCGCGGTGCGATGCCCACAGAAAGTTGAATTTCTCCTGAACAAAGCGACGGTTTTTGATGCGGCTTGCTGTGGTGCAAAGCTGAAAAATGAGCGCTTCCACACATGTATAATAATCCCAACCTTTCGTCTGGTAAACCTCTGAACTATTTGAGTTACAAAAGTGCTCAAATTTCGGTGTTATAAAATTCCGGGTTCCTGCCAGGCATTTTCAAAGATTGTGCAATTTTTTCCGTTACAACATGGTTACTATCAGCGGAAGAGTTGTAGAGGAAGCCTTCTAGTTTCCAAAAATACCAAAATCGTTGAATTTGAACACCATTTGGCAATTTTATGGCCTGGGAGGCGCGGCCTCTTCTCCGCTCAAAAACGAAACGATGCATCGTTTCGTTTTTGAGCGGAGAAGAGGCCGCGCCTCCCAGGCCATAAAATTGCCAAATGGTGTTCAAATTCAACGATTTTGGTATTTTTGGAAACTAGAAGGCTTCCTCTACAACTCTTCCGCTGATAGTAACCATGTTGTAACGGAAAAAATTGCACAATCTTTGAAAATGCCTGGCAGGAACCCGGAATTTTATAACACCGAAATTTGAGCACTTTTGTAACTCAAATAGTTTAGAGGTTTACCAGACGAAAG
>JASGXE010006590.1:0-32588 GCA_030068105.1 Sinentomon sp. SZTP_YWyxl | reverse complement strand
ATGCGACAATGAAATCAAATCGATGAAACACCCCTTTGTTTCACAGTCTTGTTTGCTGACAGTTGCTCCTTGTGACTCACGTCTGGCCTTTGTTTCACATTCTTGTTTGCTGCCATTTGCTCCTTGTGACTCACGTCTGGCCTTTGTTTCACATTCTTGTTTGCTGACATTTGCTCCTTGTGACTCACGTCTGGCCTTTGTTTCACAGTCTTGTTTGCTGACATTTTCTCCTTGTGACTCACATCTGGCCTTTGTTTCACATTCTTGTTTGCTGACATTTGCTCCTTGTGACTCACGTCTGGCCTTTGTTTCACATTCTAGTTTGCTGACATTTCCTCCTTGTGACTCACGTATGGCCTTTGTTTCACATTCTTGTTTGCTGGCATTTGCTCCTTGTGACTCACGTCTGGCCTTTGTTTCACATTCTTGTTTGTTGACATTTGCTCCTTGTGACTCACGTCTGGCCTTTGTTTCACAGTCTTGTTTGCTGACATTTGCTCATTGTGACTCAAGTCTGGCCTTTGTTTCACATTCTTGTTTGCTGACATTTGCTCCTTGTGACTCACGTCTGGCCTTTGTTTCACATTCTTGTTTGCTGACATTTGCTCCTTGTGACTCACGTCTGGCCTTTGTTTCACATTCTTGTTTGCTGACATTTTCTCCTTGTGACTCACATCTGGCCTTTGTTTCACATTCTTGTTTGCTGACATTTGCTCCTTGTGACTCACGTCTGGCCTTTGTTTCACATTCTAGTTTGCTGACATTTCCTCCTTGTGACTCACGTCTGGCCTTTGTTTCACAGTCTTGTTTGCTGACATTTTCTCCTTGTGACTCACATCTGGCCTTTGTTTCACATTCTTGTTTGTTGACATTTGCTCCTTGTGACTCACGTCTGGCCTTTGTTTCACAGTCTTGTTTGCTGACATTTGCTCATTGTGACTCAAGTCTGGCCTTTGTTTCACATTCTTGTTTGCTGACATTTGCTCCTTGTGACTCACGTCTGGCCTTTGTTTCACATTCTTGTTTGCTGACATTTTCTCCTTGTGACTCACATCTAGCCTTTGTTTCACATTCTTGTTTGCTGACATTTGCTCCTTGTGACTCACGTCTGGCCTTTGTTTCACATTCTAGTTTGCTGACATTTCCTCCTTGTGACTCACGTCTGGCCTTTGTTTCACAGTCTTGTTTGCTGACATTTTCTCCTTGTGACTCACGTCTGGCCTTTGTTTCACATTCTAGTTTGCTGACATTTCCTCCTTGTGACTCACGTCTGGCCTTTGTTTCACAGTCTTGTTTGCTGACATTTTCTCCTTGTGACTCACATCTGGCCTTTGTTTCACATTCTTGTTTGTTGACATTTGCTCCTTGTGACTCACGTCTGGCCTTTGTTTCACAGTCTTGTTTGCTGACATTTGCTCATTGTGACTCAAGTCTGGCCTTTGTTTCACATTCTTGTTTGCTGACATTTGCTCCTTGTGACTCACGTCTGGCCTTTGTTTCACAGTCTTGTTTGCTGACATTTGCTCATTGTGACTCAAGTCTGGCCTTTGTTTCACAGTCTTGTTTGCTGACATTTGCTCCTTGTGACTCACGTCTGGCCTTTGTTTCACATTCTAGTTTGCTGACATTTCCTCCTTGTGACTCACGTCTGGCCTTTGTTTCACAGTCTTGTTTGCTGACATTTTCTCCTTGTGACTCACATCTGGCCTTTGTTTCACATTCTTGTTTGTTGACATTTGCTCCTTGTGACTCACGTCTGGCCTTTGTTTCACAGTCTTGTTTGCTGACATTTTGCTCATTGTGACTCAAGTCTGGCCTTTGTTTCACATTCTTGTTTGCTGACATTTGCTCCTTGTGACTCACGTCTGGCCTTTGTTTCACATTCTTGTTTGCTGACATTTCTCCTTGTGACTCACATCTGGCCTTTGTTTCACATTCTTGTTTGCTGACATTTGCTCCTTGTGACTCACGTCTGGCCTTTGTTTCACATTCTAGTTTGCTGACATTTCCTCCTTGTGACTCACGTCTGGCCTTTGTTTCACAGTCTTGTTTGCTGACATTTTCTCCTTGTGACTCACATCTGGCCTTTGTTTCACATTCTTGTTTGTTGACATTTGCTCCTTGTGACTCACGTCTGGCCTTTGTTTCACAGTCTTGTTTGCTGACATTTGCTCATTGTGACTCAAGTCTGGCCTTTGTTTCACATTCTTGTTTGCTGACATTTGCTCCTTGTGACTCACGTCTGGCCTTTGTTTCACATTCTTGTTTGCTGACATTTGCTCATTGTGACTCAAGTCTGGCCTTTGTTTCACAGTCTTGTTTGCTGACATTTGCTCCTTGTGACTCACGTCTGGCCTTTGTTTCACAGTCTTGTTTGCTGACATTTGCTCCTTGTGACTCACGTCTGGCCTTTGTTTCACATTCTTGTTTGCTGACATTTGCTCCTTGTGACTCACGTCTGGCCTTTTTTTCACAGTCTTGTTTACTGACATTTGCTCCTTGTGAATCACGTCCGGCCTTTGTTTCACAGTCTTGTTTGCTGACATTTGCTCCTTGTGACTCACGTCAGGCCTTTGTACAATCGAGCACTATTGAAAAAGGATGCGCTTTCTAGATTCCTGTCACATGTGGGTCTTAACTGCATTGGCAAGTGCAAGATGAACTTTCATAGCAGGATCGAATTTTTACTGAAGTTCTTCAAAGGCTGAATATTTTGATGCAATTTGGAGAAGCAATTTTCTCATTGGAATGTGTAAAAGCATCATTGTTTTTTGCAAGATGCACAACAGCCCAAAGAAACATGAACCTTCAAAATATGATGCTAGTATCGTTGCTTTCGGTGTCGATCTCTGCTTGCGGAGCTACAGAGTTGAGTCGTATCAAGCTACGAACCACCTTGTTTTAGGCCATAACATAACCAGAGCACTGCCATTTGGAATCACAGCAATCATTGTGACTTGGACTGTTTATATGCAGTGGAATTTTGTCGGGACAAGTATTTCCAGTTCCGAAATTCATCATTCTTTGCAGCTTGAAGAGTGATGAGTGTGCCGATTTCTTGCCAAAAAAGGATGCAGGGAAAGCAAAAGAGGATATGTTTTGGTTGATTCAAAACAAGCAACTGTCTCCATAATTACTTTCCTTCCCATTGAGCAATGTTTGAAAAAAAAAACCAATCGAGTGTGAGAATTCTTCCTTTGTGCTCATGTGTTGCTTTTGGTTTTCACATTTTGGTGCAATTTGGTTCATGGTGAACGAGATACAATTTTATCTTGTCATCAAAACATCAGAAGAAGTTCTGATGTCCGAGGGAGAAATACCACGACGATTGTGTTTAAACTGTTTACCGGTTCAGTTCAGACTCACTGTCATTGTCACAGCGTTCATTGTCAAAGTGTTCAGGTTGTTCTGTGAGTACCACAAGCATAGGCTGGTATCGGCTGGTTGGTGCTGAATCGAATTTTTCAGCTTCAACCTTATCCATTCCATGCCAGGACATTTTTAAAGTACACATCATCAATGTTCACATCTTCAGCTTCTTCACTCCTAACTGCTTGTGTATTGCAATGATTCAAACTCTGAGAGCAAAGACGATGAAGAAAATTATGGGCCTTCCCTTCCCTTGCCTTGCTCAGTTCCACCAGTTCCAGGCTTTTGCTAATTCCCTATTTGCAACCAGACAGATGTATCACTTTGCTGCAACACAGAAAGCATGTCCTGGTTTTTTGGATTTGCTGATTTATTTTCTTCACACAAGGATCTTCACGAAATCGAAACAAACTGCACCAATTTAGTCTTTCATAAACAAGCAATCAGCTGTCAGCAGAAACTTGAATGGTTTGCTTTTCCTCTCAAATAGCATCGAAAATAGAACTAAGTTTTTGAATCTCGACAATCTCGTACCACATCACATACTTCTCTTTTAGTTTTTGGACGGTGGTGAGGTGGTCAATTTTATAGCAATTTTAGCACTTGGTGGCGCCGCTCTCTATCTAGATAAGATAGAAAGTGGCAGCAGCATGAAACTGCAAAAAAATTTACCACCGTTCTTACTTTTACTTATTGGAATTTCGTGAATCACGTCTCACGCACTCGCATCTTCGGCATTGGCCACCCCACATTACGTGGTGAATCTCATCACATTTGTGACAAAAGATATTGTCTTGACCGCTTCGCCCGTCTAGCAGCACCCAACGATTTTGCAACAGCCGACTGGTGACGAATGCGAGCCGATAAACTGAAAAACACTAAAATCATTGAACTTTTGATTTTCAACAAGCATGACTCTTAACTTTGACAAATTACCAATTATGCGGCCAGTGGCAATAGAAATAATAACAATTTACAAAATCGGTGCTAAAACATTGTTGTGATGAGAAGCAGGTGATTGCCTTTCCTGAACAAATGATACAGTGCACGAGATATCTGTTGCTCTCTTTTCCGTCAGTTTGGTGACTTGAAGGGAGCATCCAGCCCAGGTGTGACAGAAGTTTCAGATCTTGGAATAGGCGATGTGCACTCATTAAAAAACCTGCTTCCGATATTTGTCTACCGGAGCGAGCAGCCTCGTTCTTGATGAAGGTGGTCTCCTCCCAGCCAGGACACCTTCGTAAATGAGAGAAATGAGAGGGCTGACTTCTTTGACAGTTTACACAGTGTGGTGTATCTGTGCGACAGGTGGCTTCCCCCGATGTCCTGGTTAGACTACAGAAGGCACAGATGATACAATGTCTGCAATCCTGCGCTCAATGGAAAAATCCTTGACAATAATTGTCACACAATTTTGCTGGGTCAAGATGCGGTTCCACTCCGTGTCGGAACCAGATATGAACTGAAGTTAGCAACTGTTGCCTGTTTAGAGAGCTGAACGTTGCCTCCAGTCATTCGTCGAGCTCGGCTGACTCCGTAAGGGGCTAGAGCTTTCAAGATATCCCTGTCACCCATCTCCATTGGTACTCCTGGGAAAGAGCTTGGATGGCTGCCCTTGCAGTTGGTGCAGATGGGGACTTTAACTGCGAGTCTTGTATGTGTCCTGATGGTGATCTGCAGAAAGAACAAGTGAATCTCAGCTTGCACTCTATGGCTGTATGGTAGAATCCTTGACAGTTCGAACATATCTTTGCTTCCCTTCGATATGAAATCACTTTGTGCCAGGTCCAAATTCTGACAAATCGGAGCATAGACGATCCTGAGAAGGAGACCTGTACCGTACCTCCATTGGATGTCATTTGCAGGCAGTGCCTAAAAAGGCCACTTTTCAAGAAGCCCTAGAACAAAATGTAAGAGGATGAGAATGGTCAAATAAAGTTCTGTGGAAACAAAAAGGATGGAAATTAGAGGTCCATGCCCCACCTTTCCCTTAAGACTCCTCTGATCTGGGAAAAAACACAATTCCTCGAAATTTCTGGATTCACCTCGTAGACTAAGTGATTATTTTGTCATTTGACAAACCAGTGGGTTTGGTAGCAGTGCAAACAGGTGTGGAGGTTTCCACTCGATTATCAAACTGATCTGTGCTGGCAGACGGATAGTTTGTGGTGTGTGGGACATGTCGTTCCTTGGAGGATGTCTGTCTGGTACGGGCTTGTTCGCTGTTCTTGTCACTTTCCCTTGTTCTTGGATTGCGTCCATCTACAGCTCATTCCACTTGAAGATATGAGCTGAGAATCTCACATGTATGCTTAGAGTGTAATCAGAATTCTTGCAACAATGCAAAGCCGACAGAGAACTGGGGATTCGGCACAGAAATCAAAGTTTCGCTGAATGTTTGAATGGAAAAGTGAGAAGCATTCTCAATTTTTTATCTTCAAATGAAATGAGCTTTAGCTAATCCAGGAATTGCCAAATGTCTTGCCTGGATCTTCTCTTCGCCAGTGGTTGGGTCCCTCTGTTCACGAGGTGTGGGAGGGATTTGATCGCTTTTTATCGTGTTGAAGAATCTCTCTTGGTTAGACAGTTTATTCGCTGTCATTGGATTCACAAGCATCTGCTTTGGGCGATACGGAGCCTTAGATTTGGTTTTGGTGTCAGGAATCATGTTAGGCATGTGTCTCGTGACCTTCTGGATGATTTTGTGATTTTGGGGACAGTTACCAGAGGTATCACGTTTTTCCCGCATGGTGGCTTGCGGGTTGGTGGGCTCTCCTCGTCCAACCAGGTTGGGATCTGCCTTCCATGCTGGAGTTCCAGATATCAATTGTCTGGCCTCATTCAGGGAGCAGCCTGTCTGTACAGCTTTGTCCTTGATCTTAGTGGTCTCTTGCCTTCGGACGCACCTCATATATGAGCTGGGGTGTGGACCATGGCAGTTGGCACAGACTGAGTTGCGGGCCGTACATTGATTTTTCTCATGACCAATGGTTCCACAGAAACTGCACATTGGTCTGAGCCTGCACTCAGATTCTGAATGGCAAAAGACACCGGTAACAGATTTTGGCTGGATCCTTGAAAGGGAAGACTTTATAAGTTGCCCATAGCTTCACTGTCTTTGATGACTCCTTGGCAGCAAATGAGAGATGAATTGTTCCTGTCGACAAACGTCTAGCCTTTATGACGTGATCCTTGGAAAGTGCGTCGTAAGTGTCTCGTAACAATGCATGGAGGATAAAACTCCCTTTACCCCTTGGACTTGCATCATGCTGCGTGGGAGAGTGATCTCAGCCGGCATTTCCAACAGCCTGGAGATACTGGAGAGACGATTGAAGGCTAAATCTGAATGTACTATAATGAGAAGACTGCCTTTTGGAAGGGCTTGCTTTGACTGAGAATTTCTCATTGCCGAACACCTCTTTTAAGGTGCTTTGAATCTTTGGAGGGCTAAAACGTGTAAAAGGCCTTTCTCTGTTGGTTGATGAAATGATCAGGCTCAATTTCTGACTTCCATTGGCTTGGATTGAGTGATGGGGAGGCCGTCTCAGAGGGTCCGAGCGTTGCATCCTCTTAGGTTGTCCGCTTCCAACGTCACCAAAACGTTTGGATTTTCTTTGAGACTGCTTATTCGCAGTTTGCCATATCCTCTCAGTGGCTGCTGATGCAGTATGACGCTTGAGGCGGAGAGGGGGCCTGTAGGCAGCTGTTGATTAGTGGTCGAGAATGGTTGCCGTGCGCGTTGTCGACTTCTCACTACCTTTGCAAAGGTGATCTTGGGATTCGGATGGTCTCGTGAAGATGCACAAGGGGAATGCTGAGGTGAAGACTCCACATCCGATGTAATATCCATCCAAGAGCTGGATTTATTGGCCAAAGTGTTTGGCCTGATCCACGCCAGTACCCTGTGTCGAGAGGGGGCCAGTCTTCGTCACTCATGTTCAAAGTAAGCCCCTGAGATGATGAGGTGGGAAGGGGTCCACTCAAAATGACCGGAGAGGGGGGTCAGAACTGGACAAAGTAGAATGAGAAAGATTCTCCTTCCTGCAACTTCAACCACCATACAGTTCCGAGTGTTGGCCAATTGGAATACCTTGGTGTCCCGGATAGTTTTTCGGACCGTCGGAGCAAACTTCGCATTCCAGTGAATCAGTACAAAAATCCAGCCTGGGAGGGGAAGGAACAGGCAGGTGGGTCTGCGTTAGCCACGACTACCGGCTCATCCTTGCTGTCGGCTTCTTGGTATTCTTGAAGGTTGTCAATTGACTCAGGTGACTGTTGTGTCTCTTCTCCCCTACTCGCTCGAAGATCTGCTTCCAAGCGAAGAGCAGCTGCCATTAGTTGCTCCACCTCCAAGCAGCAGTCGGATACGACAGGTTTCTCTTTAAAGTGCCGTAAGGCATCTCCTCTGGTAGCCCTTAAAAGGGCTGCTGGGTGCTGACACCAGATGGCTGCGTCTCCCTTCGAATTACTCCTCTCGTCTCCTCTGATCTAATTTGGTGGCCCTTGAAAGCGCCGCTGGAGCTGAACCAGATGAGACTTCCAACGCCGTTCGCCCTTTTCAACCGGATCAGCTTCCTTCTCGTCTCCACTCTTTGGCTTCCTTCTTCTTCTCGACTTCGAAGTTGTTCATTTGCATTTTTTTTATTGATTTGTAATATACATCATAAAAGTGATCTAAAGTCACAGATGCAATAACAATAACACTATTTATCACATAAGATAAAAAAAAATATGCAATATAAAATAATACGGAGCTTATCAAAAGTCCGCGAATATAGGTGATATTTTGAAGGGCAGTCTAATACAGGGGCCATCTAATTTCAGCAGGGCTTGATGCAACTTCACACCTTACAACACGAGTGTCATGATGTTTTGAAGTGCGCAATGTCATGGATTCTGAATGGCCCCTGAGTTAAAGCGGAGATCCTGTGTTCGAGGACTTTTGATAAGCCGTGTATTATGTTATTGATATAAAAAAAGATGTGGAGATGTCCTTTCTAACCAAGATTCCAGCACCTTTGGAGTTGATGGCTGGGTCCTGATAGTATCGAAACTGTCCGATTGTAGTTTGTCATTTGTGCGGAACCGATGCTTTGGAGATGCATATAATTATCATGTAGTTGGTTTGTGAATAGTTCAGGAGCTCTCCTTTCGAAGGAAGAGGGATCTGGGGTTCCACTGCAAAATGTTAACGCCACTACCATTGGTCTTCGTTGTGTCAGGTTTTGCTTTGGTTTTATATCCATTGTTGGTTTTATATCTATTGTGGAAGCCGACATTGTTTCAGCCAGGGACAGGCCGTACTGCGTTGACAGCATTCTGAATGTGTTTTCCAGAGTGGACCTCCAGTCTGGCCAGACTGGATACAGTCGCTGGGATGTGCTGTTGGCTGGCCATCAATTTGCTCGCCTCCTTGATGCTGCAACCAGTGTCTGTTGACTGATCTGTTCTTGCTTTTGGTTGCGTTATGTCTTCTGGGGCATCCCGAGAAGGCATCATCCGAAATGTCCACGGGAACACCCTTGATAACTCCCATTACTTGAGTGGTTACCTCCGGCGGGACTGCCCTTGCTGGAACCCCAACAAGTGTCGAAAGTTTGACCGCACATGCGTTAATATCCTGGTTGCCTGTTGAGAACAGAATGTCACCCCGAGGTAGACTTTTGATCCAAAAAGATTCTGACTTTGACGACTAACGAAGGGCGTCTCACACCTTGTTCGGGTTGAACCCACAGAGTGGTTTCTCGGTCTTGAGGCTGGAGATAATTCGGAATAAGGAACCTCTGTTCCTTGGGTTCATCTACCTCGGTGTGTGGCGGTTGTGTCAACATCTCGGACAGAAGCTTTGTGTATTTCACTAGAGCCATTGGCAGGTGGGGGCCGACTTCTGGATGCTCGTTTCTTCGTTGTTTTGACCACCGTGCAGGCTGATGTTACAGGGCCTTTTGCAGATGATGAAGGCAAATCTTTGCCTGCCTGATTAGCGTTCCTTGTTGGATTGTAGGCATCTGCAGGTCTATACGGGCGTGGGGATGCAGGTAGCTGCAATTCTGGCCAATCTTCGGGGGTGTGCGCTGCTGTTGTGTGAGGCTCAGCAGGGGAAGCAGCGCTTGATCCAGGCATTGGGTTGGTTTCGAAGCTGGTTGATGAGCTGGCCCGCGATACTTGCAGGCTAAGTGGCAGATAATGAGCCGCTTCTTCGTTCGGACTGCCATCTGAGGGCAAACTGTACCGAGGGGAGTCCGGGGCATGCTGATTCGGAGCATCCTGACTATCGTCCCCCTGTTCTTTATCCATCCAGTACATTCCGCCAGCTCTATCGCTCTCAGATAGTTGCGTAAGGTGACCCCCGGGCAATCCGAATGAGGGTGCGGGCGGGGGTGAGGGGGACTTATCATCAGTACCATCCCTTTCCTGACAGCCACCGACTGTGACGGGTCAGGAAAGCAAAACTCCACCTTGGAGGACGAATGAGAACAAGGAAGAATTGCGGCAAAGGTTTCTTTAATTCAGCTCAGGAGCTCTCAGAAACCAACTGTTGAGAAAAGTGGTCTGCGTGAGACTGAAATTGTGACACAAAGGTAGACCAAACAGGCGAAACGAAAATGCAAATATTCTGATTAAAGGAAACGAGAAATGCGAGTGGGAGAACGTTTGATGGCGCCGACATTTGAAAATATGGATCTGGACGATGTCAGCAAAAGTAGGCTACAGTGTAAACCAAATATGCTTTACATTTGCCCCACCCTGTACAAGTGACACATCCCGTGTCGCAACATAAAACTCAAAGTATGATAAAGTAAAACTTCCGCAAACCTTTTTCATGGAAATGGAATCACCACTCAAACATGTGTGAAAGCAAGAAAAGTGGAAACCAAAAAGACCTTTTTACAAAACTATACACGCCTGAAATTACACCACAGATTTTTGCAACATTCTTGACTCTGTACAAACATTACAACCAACTGAAAACCTGGTTCCGGAACCATTTTTACAAAACCAATTTTTACACCATTTGTTTACAAAGATCAAACTCTAAACCATGAATTACAATCTTTACCTTGACACGGCTGGTCAATACCAATTCAGAACCTCAATAGGTACCATAAATCAGATTTTAAACCATTTATGAACAAAAACCTTTCACATCAGCATTGTTGCTAAATGGACTTTGAATGTGTGTTCAACAACACCACCATTTTCGTGTAAAAGTGAAATCATCAACAGTGTATTGGACACAACACAACAATTATTACCATGTTCAGACAACAGAAGTATTAGAACCAATAAACATATGTTATTTTTCATTTGAACCAATAAGCTTATTTTGGAACCAATAAGCATATCTTATTTTTCATTTGAACCAATGGAACCAACAAGCATATGTTATTTTTCAATTCGAAAAAATGATGACGTGCTCAACAACACAGTTATCACCAAAAATCGATTCAATAAACACTTTTTTTTCACACCATAACCTTGTGTCAATGCCATGACAAACGGAAGGCAATTCCTGCGTGGTCCACTTACCAGTTTTTACGTAAGGTGAAGTCCATTGTTACGGACATTACATTAAATTTGCACCAAATTTCCAACATTTGGCCGACCTTTTCTCAATGTCAATTTCAGTTTTATTTGGTTTCTTTATATTGTTTTGATCTTTTTTGTTGTGAAGTAAAGTGAGCATGGTTTATTTTGATTTTGGTCTCCTTTACCTGGTTATTTTCCAAGTATGTTTTTGTTACGGACATTACAATCCCGAGACACTGTTTGTGTGCAAATACTTTGCAACTCTAAAACTCTGTGAATTTTGTGGAGAAAACAACATGGCATCCAAGGTTTTACTCAGTTCAATATTTACATTTCATCATTCAATCAAGACATTTCAAGTTGGTGCATGAGATAAAAAACTACATCCTTCAGAAAACAGTGTTACAGACATTACATAGCGTTACGGACATTACTTCACCGGGCCGTAAGGCTCAAATTCATTAAAAAACAAGTTTGATTGAGAAAAAGGTGAGAAAAAATAACAAGTGTAAGCAAAAAAAGGGAAAGCTTTCAGGAATGAAAAGTTTGAGATGCGCAATGCAAAATCAGGGAGAAAGATTTAACGGTTGGCTCGTGAGGTTAGGAGGAAGCCACTCATGTTGATTTGGGTGACTTCAGGCCATTTTTAACAGTTTAGAAATGGATTATTGTGATATATTCAAGGTGGAAAAATCAAACTCGAATTCAAAAAAAGGCCAATGGTTGTTGGATTTGGAAGAACGTGCAACACTTGATCCACGCCTGCTTCACTTATCTCATCACTCCAAACAAACTTGCTCCGTATCTTCTTTAAGTGCCTAACAACGATCTGCCTTCTTCATAATCAATTGTAATGATCCTCCCGACAGAATGTGTTGCTCTACCCTTCGAACGGCGATTTTTCAACACAACCCAGGACAAGGATTGGATGTTGACTGGAGGGTGAGGACTGGGGAATTGTTGACTAGTTGAAGCTTCAGGAGTGGTGTATGCTTCAGGTACAATTTCAGAGAGATGCTTCTTGAAATGGAAATCATGTCCTGGATCTTCAGACAGAACAGACCATTTGATCCTGTACAAGTCGAGTGTTCTGATGCAGTGGATTTTATGGGTATTTGGCAGCATTTCCACATCTTTCCAGCGTTGATCCAACTTGGTGATGATTTCCTTGATCGTTTCATTCTCCACGTGATGAATTGGAATGGTCGTGAGTCTTCTGGCAACCTCTACAAATTCCTTGACATCTGTTACGGAACTCCTCTTTGAAAGTTCGTTTCTCCATACTAGCCTCTTTACTGTCCCTCCAATGCCATCTACTGCACCTTTACCGTGTGCAGTGGCAAAGAAATGCCAGTTGATTTCCTCCACGCTGGCTTCATCTACCAGGAATGTGACACCACTGAGCGTGAATCTCTGTTTGAAATGTTGCCCTGCTCCATCGGAGAAAATGTTCAGAACTTTTAATTGCGGCTCTTTCTTCTGCAACTCAGTAAGCAGCAGTTTCATGAAAACATACACTGCATACTTGTCATGCTCCAGTCTGTCCGAGACTATGACCCACGAGTACTTCCTTCCAGTAACCCAAGCAGCAGCTGTGAAAAGTGTGATTTGATTTTTGCCCCAGTGGGCACTCTGAACTTCATCCTGGTGTCTGATGCTATAGTTCTCGCTGAAATCAACCTGAAGCAAGGCGTGCTCATCATTTCTTGATTGAATGAGTTGGCTGAAGAATGCACTTTGCTTTTTCTTGACATACTGATGAAACAGAAAAGGCATGAGCTGCTTCCTCAGTTCGACCAATGCAGTTTCTCTCGTGTTCTCAGCGATGATTTTCACAGTCCTCCCTTCTTTGTTTTTGGCCCACTGAAACCATTGAATTTCCTCTTGAAGGTCATCATCGAGAAGATTATGCTGAAAGATGTCAAATTTCTTTAATCCACACTCCCTGCACTTGCCGAGCATGCACTTCTCCTCACAAGTTACCATTGAAATAAGTTGGGCAGAGTCTCGGAGTTGTTCCATTTTTATTCCTTGCAGCAGTAGATCAATGTTTGCATGATATATGCAAAGACAAACATTAGCAGGAATTTCAGAAACCAGAAGCACTTCCTTGGGCCTCATGTCTGCAAACCGAGTTTTCCCAATCTTCTTATCAGGATAGCGGGTCTTGAAATCTTGATAAGCTTCTTTAATGGTAAGCAGCATGTATCTTTTTTGGATGTAGATTTTGTTGCCATCCTCACTTCTGACAATAACTGAATCCTTCTTGCCAGGGTTGATGCATGATACTTCATCTTGACAGTAAAATCCCTTGACCAGAGCTCGTGTTTCTTCGCTAATAGAGGATTCGCGCCACAAGGTTGTTCTTGGGATTAGTCCTTGTTCTTCAGCAAGGGGGAGCAAAACAAGTTTTGCTTTTTGTGGACTGCCTGGAAGGGATCTCCTGACTCGCTGCTTAGCCTTCCCAAACGCCTGTTTGCTCTTATATCTGGGTTTGCCACTGGAGGAAGTAGAAGGTGACTTCTGCTCTGGCTGTGGCTCCATTTCGTGTGCGACTGGTTGCGTTGTCACTTTCTTCTTTTCTCTGTGACGTCGAACTGCCAATCTGTTTTGCTCTCTGCGATGTTGAAGGAGTCTTCCTCGTACCGGGCTACTCTGTGCTCGCTGAAGTCGCTTTCTTTCTGCATCCTTTCTTCTTAACTTCGCTTTCTTATCCTCAGATAGTAGTAGCCTGTGCTTCCTGACTCCTTGGATGAAATTCTGCAGGTTTTGGCCTGAAATGTGATGGATAGAAAAAACTATGTGGTTACGGACATTACAATTCAGCAATGTAATGTCCGTAACCCCTTTCCTGTAATGACTGTCTCACTGTAAACGCCAACATCGTCAGTACCCTGAGCTAATTTTGACACTTCACAAGGCTATCATGCTCTCTAGACACAGGATTCAACAGGTAGGGTCAGTGTGTCTCTTACTTTAGTCTGCTGAAAATATCAGTTACATGCGTTGTTACGGACATTACTCTCATTACCACAAGGCCCCAAAAGACAAGAGTGTGCTGATGCGCAATTGAAGTTGCAGAAACTTGATATGGCTCAAAGCAATCTGCATATTATCCAAATTCATGACAAGGTGACAAAAACTTACCATGGTGCCGAAGCTGATGCACTTCTAGAGTTGAACCATGAACGTGGTGCTGATTTCACTTGATATGTCACAGCTGATAGTTGCAAGTTAGTTTGTCAAAATTCACTACAAAAACATTTTCCAAACTGAATTATCCTTGTTACTGCAAATAATAATGCCTAAACATCAAATTCAAATATTGTAACTAAAGTAAAAGAGACTTCCATTTTTTCACACGGGGGGTGACTCTTGCATGGAACTCCCCATAAGCTAAAGCAACTAAAACAGATCGACAAGTATTACTCTTGTCAATCACCTGCATTGATCAATACACCAGCTGTTATACTCCCACAGCTATTCAACCTTGAACAGGTCACTTTCAACGTGTGACCTTACCTGTTTAGCATTGGGTACATCAAATAACTTATTTACACCTTTGAAACATGATTCAGCGACCAATGAAAACCAACGTAAACCATGCCATATACCATTTTGTGTCACATTGCCATTTTACGTTACATCTGTTGACCGAAATCTTGGAAACCAAACAAACCAATCATAATAAGCGAAACCCATATTAATGACTTTTCTGTTCATCAATGCTTCACACTTTGCCACAGTTCAAGATTAAGACAGGAATACTTTATGCAATAGAAAAAAATTAATGATAGTTGCAGTCTCAGTGTGTCACACGTAGATAATTGGATCGCGTACGAGTAAAAACGAGAAGTCACAAAATAAAAAACTGGTCTTGTGGTAATATCTCGCCTGATGTTGCTGTGCAGTTAAAATCCTTTCTTGAGCCGTTTGAAAATTTCTCCGAACCCATTGTTTGAGGTGACGGATGAAATCGTTGACTGGTTGCGGTTCTTCAGAATGGGGGACAGGGTAGAACAAATCCCATGGCAGTCTCGCCTCCCTGCCATAGATCAGCATAAAGGGCGAAAACCCCGTTGATTCATGCACACTTCAACGGCATGCAAAAAAGGACTTGGTCAATGTCTCTGTGCCAGTTGAAGTTGTCTTCAACATTGTCTATGGTTGCCATTTGTTGAACCCTTCTGTCTGTCCGTTGGTTTATGATAACTGCTGGTCCTCAGCTTTTGGATGTTTAAAAGCTGACAAACCTCTGCGATGAGTTTTGACTCGAAGTTCGAGCCTTCGTCAGTCAAAATTGCCAAAGGCACGCCTTTGTTGCAGATGATTTTGTTGACAAGGATATCGGCAACAACATACGCTTCCATGTTGTCCAGGGGAAATGCGTTAGGCCACTTGGTAAAGTAGTCTGTCACCGTCAGGATGTACCGATTCCCACGAGGGTTGTCACCAACGGTCCCACAAAGTTCAAAGCAAGAACTTCCGAAGGTCCTCCTAGGCGGTTTTCCGATTCCAAGAACCAGGATATGCGGCGTTGATGGGTTGATAGCTGCCCACCTCTTGTGTAGGCTTCGTCGGCTTTAAGATTGGGACTATGATGGCCTTTTCCAATCCTGGGACACTTTGCCCGACCTCCATGACTCGTTGAAGAGGTCCAACATAAGCTGTTTCGAAGGCATAGGAAGGGAAGAGAACTGCTTGTATGTGATACGATCGATGCCAGGTGAAGTGTTTTTACGTCCTTGAAGGACATCAAGAAGTTCCACCATCGATATATGTATCAGAGTTCAAAATGTGTTCAGCTGTTGAGGTGCGGTCAGCTATGCGATGAGCGACCGTCATATTTGTTTTCGGACCAGTTTTAACTTTTTCCAGGTGTGTTGCAAAGAGATTGATCGGCTGCTTCCTTGAGGCGGGATATGCTTGACTTGTCCCAGAGCTCCTTCCATTTGGCAAGCATCAGTATCCTTATCCTCCGCTTGGTTTCCTGGCTGTTGGGAGGAATATGGATGTCAATGTCTGCTCTGTTTGTTGCTTCCTTTGCCCCCTTGTCTGCTCGATCATTTCTTCTTATTCCAATATGGCCAGGGATCCACTGCAAAGCTTTTTTTATTGATTTGTAGGATATTCATCTTTAATCGATCTGAAGTCGAGATGATAACAAAAATTAACAATAAAGTGATCAACAATGTGACAATATTGTTAGACGTCATGTAACAAGTACTTAGGATAAAAACTCTTATGACTAATTATTAAAAGATGGGATAATCGATTTCGACGGCGTGGTCTCCGTCTCCTTTGTCGTCGTTGTCAGCTCTGTCGCCGTCGTCATCTCCTCTGTCGTAGTCGTCTCCTCTGTCGTCATCGTCCCCGCTGTCGTCGTCGTCATCTCTGCTGTCGTCGTCTCCACTGTTGTCGTCGTCTCCGCTTCCGTTGTTGTCTCCGCTGCCGTCTTCGTCACCGGTGTCGACGTCGACCGCTGTCCTCGTCGTCTTCTCCGCTGTCATCTTCTCCTCTTGCCTGAAGTTCCCCTGTGGCTATGCTATGGAACTGTAGTTTGTAAGTCTTCGGTGGCTTGTTTAGTGGAGTCGTCCCAGCAGGCTGCACCTGTGGAGTTGGAGATGTCAAATGCTTTCTGGTGGAGAGCAGTCTGATTTCGTTGCAAGTCCAGGGACGAACAGCTTTACTTGCGGGTGATTTCTGAGCCAAGCTGTTACCTCTGGGATGCAGCCAACGGGCACATCTTCAGTAAATGGCGACTTTCCTTGGCGAGGGTGACAGAGTTTGTGTCTACTGAGCTTCCTGGTCACCATGGATCGTCGTTTGACCAGCATAGTTGTGTCGGCATCCAGGATTTGAGGGTTGAGGCCGTCTCCTGTCGGGATTTTGCGGAATTTTCGTCTGGCTTCATTGGTGATCCTCTGTCTTTGTGTCCAGAACCATGTTGGTAGTTGAAATAGTTATACCTCCAAGGCATCGATTGCGGTCGAACGAAGGCCTTAGCGGTAGTCCTGAGTCCCTGATTGATAAGGATTTCCAGCTCTTAAAAACGGCAGGAGGATATCTGTCACATTGCAGCAGTGGTCTGGCAATCTCCGGGCAACTGTGATCCTGTGTATCTGCATGTGGCCAACTGTGTCGACTTCCGGGTAACAAAAGGCTGAAGCAGTAGCTTTGGTTTTCGAGGACTTCGAACAACAGGTATATTATTGTCTAAATCCGGTGTAGTCTTTGCACAACATATACAAGCGTGGCTGCATAGTTCACTCACAGGTTTATTGGTAACACTGTTCACTCACACAATGTGTGCAACAGGGGGAGGTGGCAGAGGAAAGGAGGAGAGAGGGGTCTGCAGCTCATTTTCAGTTTGGAACAATGTTTGAAGATCTGTCCAGAAAAGGTTCGGAAGACAAACAGTCAAAATGTCGTTTCCTTGTGACTTGTTTGCAGACTTTCAATTTATCGCAATGGCGAGTATTCTCCAAAGGAGGAGGGGTAGCCCTCTTCACCACAATACACCGGATCAGTTGGCGACAAGATTTCATGGCATCAGCCATGATCCATCTGTGTGGGGGCGGCAATTTGAGGACTTCCACCAAGATGGCTGGGAACGGTACTGAACGAGGGATGCCTCCACATATTTCCAGACCGGAGTAGAATATTGTATATCCTGACTTTGTTGAGTTTAGATGGGGCTTCCTTTGCAAGGATTGTGGCACAATCTGCCACTGACTGATGAGGGCTTTGAAAAGGTTAAGGGAATGAGGCTGGAGAGGGGGAGGGGCCATGACACTTTGACCATCCCTTTTCTGGCAGCCTCCGACTTCAAAATGCTATCTTGGATACCTGATCGTCCCAGAGGGGGTTTCAAGCCCTCGTGACAAGGCTGCTGTCCAGGATTGCAAGAAGAAAAACCAGAAAAAGGAGAGGAAATGTGGGCAGATGGATCTAACTTCATCCATCTTGTCTAATTTATTAAAACAGAGGAAAAAGATTTTCTTCATCGTAGCTTCATCCTGGTATCAAACCATGATCCGAGTTATTGGGGTTTTCAAAGATTAGGTCCGTGTCTTGTATCCTTAAATCAGTTCTGTTGGTCCTTAAAAGGGCCGTTGGGTGAACGTACTCGATCAAGAACTGCAGCTTAGTGTTAACGCTGCTGGCAGGTCTTCTCTTCGTCTTGTCCTCCATGGCAGCTTTTGTTCGTTCTCCAAAATGTTGACAAGATTCTGGTGATCCATCCGCCGACCACCGCCAACATCCTCCAGCAACTCAAAATACCTGACAAAAAGCTGAACCATCAAAGAATCCTTGAAGTAAGAATTTAAGCATGTTATGTAAGCCTGTCTGTTGCTGAACCGTTGAATTTTGTCAACAAAAAATGAAACAAGTAAAATTGTCTACAATTCACAGTCGAGTGTTTTTGAGCCATGTTGTTTGTGCTCAATTTTTTACAACAAGAACCATCATCGTGCAATTGACTCTTGTCGGTTTACTTTCTGGAACTGGCATGGATTTGAAGTTGTTATCGAAGTTGCAAAGCCTGTCATTCCAAACCATGCCCAACTGCTTTTCAAACTTTGCGGCCGCTGAATGAATTGTTGAAAATTTTGAAAGGATTGGCGAATATTGTGAAACCAAAGAAGTGGATCTGACGTGAGAAAAGGGTCAATGTGATGAAAAAACATTTGGTCTGGCCATGATTTTCAGTGCAAAAATTTGACCAAACTGTACATAAATTTGAGCGGATCATCAGTTGATCTTGAACCAAATTCACGAAAGGTTTCCTCACTTTTAATGCCAGACTTCGGTAGTTGACGAAATTCGTTTTGAGACATTATGGGTGAACCTGTAACGTCTCCCTGCAGATTAAAGTTTGTGACAATTTGTGGAATGAGGCCTCCTGGTTGACACGGACTTGAAAAACAACCAGGCACAATGCATGTGTGCATAGTTGCCCTTGCCATCATCTCTTGACCCTTCTCCTGTCCAATAGTGTACCCTGAACCCTGAGAGATGATTCAAGCTTATTTTCTAAATCAGTTAAGCGCTGTCTCACCCCACCGTCTCGTCTGGTTCAAAATTTCCCTGCTCTGGTCGACTCAGGATTTGGCCCTGACCAACCCTGTGATGAGACACCAACGTGACTGTGACATCATGCTATTTAACCCATTGACACCGGCCTGCCTCCCACACAGGCGAGTGAGTCCACTTCACTCAGGCTGTTATGGCGTGATTGTGATGGAGGGGTTCGGCTTTTAGACATTTTGACGTTATTTTTCTGGTTAAAGTGTGACTGAAAAATAATTTTCTCTGAGAATTACCGACTGCACTCAAATCCTAAAACAGATCAAATGTTTTATTTTGTATTGCACTGAAATGGTCTTTACCGGAATGTTTGTCTCAAATGGTGAAGTTATTTCTGTTCAAGAATATCACAGGCTGTTTCAGAGGGGTGCATCGGGTCAATTTTTCTCCTTTTAACCACTCCTCCTGATTACAGTGCCATTGTGGAACACGTGACAGAAATTAATGATTGATGTATTTTCGTTTTCGAAGGATTTTATGAATTTGTTCATTGTTTTGTATTTGGATAAGATTTCATCGCCGTATCCAAACTCAGGAATTGGAGGAACATGCAACAAAATTAAATGTTGGTACGTGCTTTTGCAAAGAAATCCAATCAGCAATTCAAATTCATGGGTAATTTGATTGATCTGCTGGTTCTGGTTTAAATTGTTCGTGCTAAGAAGAAATTGTCCATGCAACTGAATTTAACGGGGCAACACGATTTCTTCTGATTGCGAAGTGTATCGAGAATAATGTATCCAGAAACATAAAAATGTGAAGGACGTCTCCTGCTAATCGTAAATCTCTGAAAGATGGATTCCTGTATGAATCCCATCCAATGAAAATGAAATCCAATTCCTGTATGTATATCAACCATCTAGCCCAATGCAGTTTTCAAATTGACAAAGCAAAATGGTGATGAGCGGAAATATGATGAGTGGAAAAAAGTGATCAACGTGATGAGTGGAAAATGATGAGTGGAAAAAATGATCAACATGATGAGTGGAAAAAAATGATCAACCAATGATCAACTGCTCTGTTTAGGAAATGGCACAGATTTGGCACAACGAATGACATTATTGCCACAGAACTGAAATCACTTGGATATTTGGCACTGTTCTTTGGACATTGTTTTACGGGGTTTTTGTACTTACAGGTGCCATTCAGGCTTTTAATTAATTGCTGGCTTATCTTCCTCCAACTATCAGAACCGCCAGACTGCAACAAATCCGAACGATTGGGATCAAGAACGATGATATCAATAAGTCCTCCGGTGGGTGGCAAATTTTTTTTTTTATTGATTTGCAAAACATCCATCTTTTAAACAATCGAAAGTCCAAGATTTCATCAACTACATATAATTTATACACGAATAATAAAATATGAGCACAAGTTAGAATATTACGAACAGTCAACATGTAATCAAGGATGGCCAGGATTCTTGTAGGAAGGTGCCCTCGGGCACCCCACTTCAAGAATCATGGTCCTCAAACGCCATGGCCTTTTGGCCTAAGGAGCACAGGACGAGGAGTCGTTTCCAGCATGATATGTTCACGTGGGCGTGTTCCTCACTCCGGAATCAGGTTGGCGAATTCAGATCTAAGCAGGGCTGATTTTGTAAGGGTAAACAATGAAATGTTAGTGTGAGTGAAAAGAATAGCAGTGTCATAGAGTATTCAACATTAACAAGAGTAAAGTGCGACCAATTCTCTTAGTGACACAATAATAAAGCATTATACGAGCATGACAATGAGAGTTCCATAACGGCCTCAGCAATTAGTTCTGGGGTGTACCTTGTTCTAGAGACCTGTCTTATTGAGGAAATGAATCACTGCGATGTCCCTATCCTGCATCACAATCGTCGCAGGGGGTGGCCACCCCAGCATAGTCTTTACATCACATCGGGTTTTAAGAGCTCGCTCTAGGTTCTTCCATTGCACATCGTGTGCTCAACAACTCTGCTAATGCATGTATGACGGATTAACTGGCACCACAGTTTGCACAATTTGGGCTGGGAACTTTTGCTGAGCGGAATTCGTCCTGGTTATTATTTTTTGTTATTATTATTATCTCAATACTGCTACTAACTTGGGTGGTAGCAGACGTGGAACAAAGTTCTGAGTCAAAACAATTTAAAAACAACAAATGTCAAAAGTTGGGTTGAAAACCAACCCATATCAAAACGATATGGGTTGAGCCCATATCCACTGATATGTAGGCGTCTCAACGTTCTATAATCAATGTTCTTTCTTTGTTTGGGGTGCCGCCCCGGGGTTAGGACAATAGAGTGCAGCAATCTGACTTTTCTGGATCTATCCCACTTGCCTTTCCACTTCTGGTGCATGATAGTTTTCACAATGGTTCTGGCTTCCGTCAGAGTCGGTTGAACGTAGACGGCAATGCTGGGATTTGTTGTTGCTTGTTTTGCAACTTTGTCAACACACTCGTTCCCAGAAATCCTTATGTGAGCGGGGATCCACTGGATGATGAGTCCATGACTTCGGGCTTGGACTCTTTGGATGAGAGTCTGGATATCCGTGATTTGCTGGGAACACTTCTCTGATCGGTAGGCGATCTTAAGTTCCTGGATAGCTGTTTGAGAGTCCGTTAGAATGACTGTTTGGCCTTTGTACTCCTCCGATGATGTTGGCTGTAGGGCCATTTTAATGGCGTACAGCTCAGCAGTGACAACGGACACACAGGAGCAGGAGCACAGTGACAGGAGCGTTGTCATTCTGAGGAGTCGGTCTCTGGTTGTAGTGGTGTTGAGCTTCACCATGATGCTGCCCCTTTCCAGGCGTCTTATTGTGAAATTGGAATCCTGCACTGCTGCAGAAATGGCGTCTCGAATCTTCTGTGGCCCGAATCCGCCCAGCGGCTTGTCTCGGTTCATGATCAAGGTCAGAATGCTTGGGGCCATTTGCGGTTGGTACCGATCTCTCCTCATCTGTTTTTTGGCTGGTTTTTGCTCTTCCTTGGTGCCTGTTGTCACGTTGGAGCTGTTTGCATGTACAGACGCTGCCTCTGCCTCTCGTTGCATTCTTCCTGTGGCGGTGGGAGGGGCCTGCTGCTGTGTCCCATTGTTATCCCAAGATCGGAATGCGGTCGCCTGTCTTCTTCCTCCCTGGCCATTGACCGTTGTCCAGTCCTCAGTCGTTTGCTGCGGCAGGTGGTTGGCTTGGTTGATGAGTTTGGCCATCTGCGGGTTTTGTGACCTCGGGGATCTCATCCGAATTCTCTAGTCTCCTCTTCGTCCTTGGTCTATTGGGCGAGTTGTTCTGCCTCTTTCTCTGACTTGACATGCTCATCACTGTTGAGTCGGAATCGCATGTGGAGTCTGCATCTATTTCTGAATTCAGACATATTCCGGGGGTGTTCGGAATTTGCAGTCTGATGATCCTGGATGCCCATGAGTTGCAGTTTTCCATGTTGTCTGCGTTTTGTCGGGGAAGGATCTGTCCTGGGGCTCTTCCTGCCCCGATGATGTCTGGATGTGGCCCTTTTGTAGGGGAGGCCAGGTGTCCTGTGGATCCTCGTTTTCCCGTCTCAGATGGCTGGTGTGGTTTTCACCTGCTTCCACTTCTGATTCCGAGGAGTAGTCCCATTCGCTGTTATCCTCCGTTGGGGAGAGTATGGGAGGGAGGTGTCATGGTGATAAATTAAGGGCTGTTCCTTTCATGGTGACCAACATCATTCTGGGCTTCAGGCAATGAAGGCCACTCCGCAATACCTAGAGGTCCCGGATGTTTTTTCAGGCCATCGGAGCAAAGGTCACCACTTCCATAACAGCCAGAACAGTTTTTGCCAACAGTTTTCTGCTGGCCATGATACTGCTGCTGCAAGAGAAGTTCTTTCGGCTATCCTTTCTGGTATCATTCCGAAGGCCTGGAGTTTCCTTGATTGTTGCCTGGTTCGGATCCGGGTCGTTTGCCATGTTGTCCGTCCTGGTAGCCCTTAAAAGGGCTGTTGGTTGAACTTCCGTCATCTCGAAGCTCGGCTTGGAGTAGTAAAAGCTGTACCCTTCGCCTTGATGCTCTCTATCGCCTGCTGTTCGTCTGGATTTGGATCGTAGAGCAGCGTCTTGATCAACTCCTTGCAACCGAATGACCGTCCGACGAAAAGTTTCCCCAGACCCCCGACGCCTTTTTTTTTGATTTATAAAATTCATCTTTAATCGATCAAAGGTCGAGATGATAACAAAGATTTAACAAAAAATGGAAGGATCAAGAATTTGGAGACTGAAACATCTAATTTACAAACTAGATCAGTCTTAAATATAAAAATTTCAGAGACTCAAAAAAGGGAAGAAAAGTGGGTGTTGTCGTCGTCGAGGTCATCTCCCCTGTCGTCTCCTGTTGTCGTCGCTGTCTCGTCTCCCGTGTTGCCGTCTCGTCTCCTGTTGCTGCTGTAATTTTGTTCCTTGAACGGTGGATTTTTGGACTTCACCACGAGAAAACAAGCAGCACAAAATCCGTTGGTAAAGTCACTGAATCCACCGTTGAGTGACCCAGAATGCCACCGAAATCGCAGGGCCCACAGAGCGCTGCATCCCCCTGAAGGTTTTTCTAAGGACCAACTGGCTGGAAACATTAATGAGCAATACAAATGGCTGAAATGATAATGAGCAAGTCACTCTTATAAAAAAACCAGCTATTTCTGCGCCGGAATATGCATAGCACCCTTCGTGTGGGTTCAGTGTCTGCGTATTTGGAAGAGTTCTTTTCCCAAAGCAATATCAAAGCATAAAAGGGGAAAGCCGCTCACGATGACATTTGGTCGGGTGTCCATAAAGTTACTGTGCAGTTCATATCAAAAGAATCAAACATTGGGTTTGTGAAGATCCCTTCCAAGAACTGAAGAGAAACATTTCCGATATAGGCGGTTGCTCCGTCTTTATGAAGACCCGTTCGGTTTTAGTCTGGGCTTGAGACCTGATCTGCGATGACCTTCCGTATTGATAATGTTTTGGAAAATGATAGGCCCGAATATGCGTTTCGTCCCACCGTACTGCCAATGACATGCCCCTGCACAATGACTTCACGGACACCCGCTTTTGTTTGAAGCGGTTGAACAAGCGGTAGAATTCATCATATGGAATGTTCAATTGGGAAAGGCAACCTAACGATTCGAGGGGTGAAAGGCTGTCGCAGTTAAAAAGGGAGTGTGTTTGTATTTCTTTTACATTCAACGCTTGACTAATTGACAATGCGCCATAAACGCTGCATGCAATTTATCCATCCTGCTTGAAACATGTACAGTTGCGGCGAAATTAGATTATTCTTACATGTGCTTTCCCATTTAACTGTTTCCTCCAACGCTTTTTTTCTTTTCTTTTACACTTTTGCATTGCGTTAGAATTTAAAGCGCCAGATGGCAACACGTTTTCTGGGGATGTAATGGGTTTGACAGCATGGAGTGTGTGCTGCGATATCTGAACAGTCGAAATTGTTTACAGGTATGCGTAATCTAATTCCGCCGCCACTATACGTTCTAAAGTCTTTGAAGGAAACGGAAATCAAGGCATGAAATTCTGAACCAGAAAAGTGGATTGCCGTAAGGCTGCGGGTTGGTCGTGTATAAACCCATTGTGGAGGACAAACCTATTTTCGGTAAAGTTACTGACACCGTATTTGTGAACTTATTTGGGATTGCAAAACGAAAGCAGATTCATGACGGTGTTTTTGAGTTTGGCTTCAATTGCAGGGATTTTATTCCAAAAACTGGAAACGAATTCATTTTCCTGCGCAAGTGCCCTCTGCAGATTCGAGGTGTGCCACAGAGAAATGCCATCGCAGTTTTGTAATTTGAGTTCTTGATATTCTGTGTCGTTTTTGTCAATGTGTATATGTGTTACTGGTTACTGTATATATATTTCGTTTCATAAAAAACATAGGCATTACTGTCACAGGTAATAAGGCATTGCTGTTGAGAGCGCCTATGGATTGTGGCACGATTGTCGCCTCAATAGGACAAGTGCCCTCACATAGCACTTAGGAGCGCATTTCAACTTACTAGTCTCATCGTTATCCCACGTGTGGAATTGCGAACGTTTCGCAACATCTTTACGTCGACACATTTGGAAATGCTTTGGCACATCTGATTGTCAAACGTGACCCAACTTGCCTGCGGAAACGCATTCCACGTTCAAGTACTTGTGTTTGAAGATTGGAATTGTCCACAAACGGAATCTCAAGGTGAGTGTTGTTCAAGCTTTCCTTTTCAATCGCCTTGTATTTGCCGCGACAAAGGATGAAGATTGACCATGCAGAAACCCTCATGGTCAATAAGTGCGGTGGCAAAACGCATGTTGACTCTCACCGCTCGCAGCCGGATCCACCTGCAAGCAGTGAGAATCCACCGACGTGTTGCGACGCCGAATAGGGCATGCATAGTTCACTACCATCAGTAAGCCAACTTTATTGCCTTTAAGTTAACGGTGTTGCCAGCGTACGAGTATGCATGTGCGGTGTGAGATCTCAACTGCCAGACTGACATTACAAAGGTCAACAGGATTTTGCGAAGGGAGGCGTTTGAGAGGAGTGCCAGTGTCACCATCATGCTGAATTCTGTTTGGAACCCTTAGCTATATGCGTGCAGCACAGACTCAGTTGTTTTTACGGAAGCCCAGGCAGCGCAGCACGGACAATTGCCTCTCATATAGTTCCATTTTGTTTAGACCAATGTACTGTTTCAAATACGTCCCCCAAAACGCTTGGTGATTGGAATTACCTATCGCCTGTTTCTCACATAGTTTCAAGCGCGATTGTGTCCCTTTGCGTCGCACAGCGTGTTATGCAATTTTGTGCATTTCTTTGAGTTCGTTCCGAATTCTTAACCATAGGCCTATCTCTCCACATTTTGAAAACCGCGTTTGCCTGAGTTTTACCGGATTCTGAATGTGTGTTCGTTGTGATGTCACCAAAGGCCTCTTGTGGCAGTGTTGGCTTTATCCAAGAGCTAAAATGGTATCCATTAATTGTTTTATTAAACGGAAAGGGAGTCGTGTGGTTCATTTTTGCACTCATGTCGTACCGAGCGGCATTGTTGGAAACCGGAAGAAATGTTACATAATTTCATTAAATATCAATTCCATCTGACCATGACGCGAATGGTTGATGTTTCAGATGAACACTCATGTGTTTGTCCAATGTTCACCGTGCACCGTACAGTGCATTTCCCACAAACAAAGTCAGGAATTCAATTTCTAGATTGGGCCAATTTGTGAATGCTTGCGACTTTTTGGCGCGGCTTTCCTCAAGCGATACAACAACCGTTATAGAAAGTATGTCCCTATCCGAATCCACACATGACATCTGTTTGGCCTAAATGATTGTCCAAAGTACATTATTATACAACCTATAGTTAACAATAACACACCTTAATAATCTGTCCAGGTCCAGTATGTCCGGTGAATCTTCCAGACGACCAAAACAGCTCAGTCCAATCGCAAAACTGTGGCGAAAACGACTACGGAATCTGAACTCCATCCAACCATCAACGGCTGCGCCCAGCGACATCCTGGCAACAATGGACAATGCAAACCAATCTCTCGAGTACTGCAGGGCTCATAATCTGGCTGCATTTCGGAAGCAGACAGCGTCCCTGAACAGACTGCAGGGTCTGGTCGCAACTGAATCGTTTCTTGAGTTGGATTGCTCTTTCTCCGATTTGCAAATAATCTCTGATTATTTTTCAGAGGAAATATCCGATTTTATGCGGCCCTCTGCTGAAGATCTATCGCGATTTCTATCTGTTTACGGCGGGGATCTAAGCTGCACGTCAACGTCCTATATCAACCACGTGTTGGTGACAATTCTTGAGGACGAAGCCCAGTTCTTCTCGCGAAGGCAACTCAACTCAGTTCCTCGTTCACTGTCCCCTTGTTCCGTGGCGGTTAATGCAACCACCCTGTCGAATGCGGAAGGAAACCACAATATTCCCAAATTACGCAAAAGGACGTGTGCAATCTGTGGGAACCAGGTGGTTCAATTACCTAGACATTTAAAAACATGCCACTCGGGCGAAAATGCAGTCGAAGAGTTACGCGAGGAAACCGAGCTAGGTGCAAAAAGAAGAAAGGCTAGTGCGCTTTGTATTGAAAAGAATGTGCTTGACGGAAATGAAGACGGCCTAGAGCACGGTGTTGCGGACGAGCTTCAAAAAACGACTCCACTGCCTCCTGCAAGCACCTCCGCTCTCGCTATCTTGTCAGGAATGCACACCTCATGGAAGAACTTTAACATGAATCTCACGCCGCTGTGGATGCAAACCAGCGGAAAGTTCCGCAACGATGCACTGACAGACAGGCTTTCACACGGGAATGGAGAAGAGATTTCGACACACCAACTGCAGAAGATCTTCGGAATCCACAAACTGAGACGTGCGCAGGAATGTGCAGTAAATGCAACCTTGCAAAAGATGGATAGCCTGATTCTCCTGCCGACTGGTGGAGGGAAGAGTTTATGTTACCAGTGTCCGGCTATTTTGCAAGAGGGAATCGTGATCGTTTTTTCACCGTTGAAGTCACTCATAGATGATCAGGTTCGTCATTTAAGGGCCTTGAACATCACGGCATATGAATTTCGGGAATATTCATATCGGATACCGGACAACGGTCAATGTGGGGAGGCCGATTCAAATGAAATGTCTTGCCTAATACTCTATTTAACTCCGGAATGCTTTACTAAAAATCCAGCTGTGCGTTTCCGAGTAAACACTTTTTACAAACAAGGGAAAATAGTGCTCTTTGCCGTTGATGAAGCGCACTGTGTGTCGAAGTGGGGACACGATTTCAGGCAGGATTATCTCTGTCTGCGATCTTTGAAGGAGTGCTATCCTGACATCCCAATGATGGCACTCACCGCAACAGCGACACCCAAAGTGAGAGCCGACATAATGTTCCAGCTTCATCTGGTCAATCCCATTGTCGTTGCTTCGAGCTTCAATCGGCCAAACCTACAATATCATGTTTTGCCAAAGACTTCCAGGAAACAGGCCTTGACAGATATTGAGCGCATCATCAAGGAGCAATTTGAAACATGTTCTGGTATAATCTTCTGTTTGTCTCGAAAGGACACAGAAACAGTGTGCAATGAATTGTTGTCCAGGGGACTGCAAGCTGGATTTTACCACGCCGGAATGGATGATCACCTTCGCCGCCAATCACAAGGAAAGGTGGCAAAACAACGAGACGCTCATCATGTGCGCCACCATTGCCTTTGGCATGGGAATAGACAAGCCCGATATCCGGTTTGTTTTCCATCTATCCTTGCCCAAAAGTCTGGAGTCGTATTATCAGGAGGTAGGCAGAGCGGGAAGAGATGGACAGCCAAGTTTGTGTGCATTGTTCTTCTCCCAATACGACGTCACCAGGTTGATTCGTCTCATTGATAAGGATGACATCAGCTCAGATGAAGTTTCACATCAAATGGATAGCCTTTATCAGATGGTTTCGTACTGTGCGAATAATATCGACTGCCGCCGTGCGATGCAGGTGAACCATCTCGGCGACGCTTTCCAAATGAATGTTTGCCAGCAGTCGGGCTCCGTTTTGGCGTGCGATAATTGCCGCCGTCGAAGTCCAGTGGATATAATTGATGTTACTGCCATTGGCCAGTGCGTGTTGAAGCTTTGTGCCTCAGACAGCAGGTCATCTTCCAGCAAAACCTTGAACGATGTCGAAATTGTGGAAAAGGTTCGCGATACGAGGACTCTGGAGGCCATTCAACGGGATGCACTGACAAACGTGTCATGCTCCACGAGGCTGAATGCCCTTGACATGCACAGGCTGCTCCGTCTGCTGTGTTGCAAGGGTTATCTTGAGGACGACATTCATGTCAGCAGCCATCATTCCCCATTAGCGAATATCAAACCGGGAGTTCGCTCTGCGGCAGAACTGGGTCCCTCAGGGACTCGACTTTTGCTGCAAGTCGACAGAAATGCTCTGATGCGACCCAACTCAGTCGGAAATGGGATCGTTGATGAAGGTGTGGTAAAGTGCTTCGACGAGCTAGCGCGTCTTCGTTCCCATCTGTCATCATATTTGCACGTGGACAGAGAAAACCATCATCTCCAGTGAGTGTCTGCGTTTGCTGGCAATGCACAACCCCAAACCAAAAACGAATTCCTTTCTATTTGTAAAATAACGGTGCATCAATTCAAGAAGTATGGGTATAAATTTCTGGGCATGTTGCAGAAATAGTGACGGAGATGAAAACAAGCCATCTGCCATTCCAATTTACCTTCATTGGGGGACCCTGTCAGTCGCTTTGACTTTGACGGCTGAAGGAGTAAGCTTTTGTGTTGGCGCATCCTGTACGTCGCTTTAGCTTTCGACGTTGCAAGAAACGCGACCTGTTCCGTATTCAAAAGGGGGCATGAGGAATTGTTTCGCTCAGAGCTACATCTCGTCTTCTTGCATTTAAACAGAACAGGTCGCTTCGAATGACTGTATTGTGTGCACCCTGTACGTCGCTTCGGTTTTCGGAGGTGTAACCAAAGCGACCAATTCCATTTTCAAACGCCAACATATCCATGTTCTCATATGTGTATCATTTCGCATTCGAGTGTGCATAGGTATATTCCCTCCCCTGATATGGGCCCATACCATCCCGTAGCTCTTGATGTCCCTTCGATGTCACTTTCGGAGTCTTTAAGACTCTGAAAGCGAAGCGACGTGTTGATTACGTTCTTATGGGTATAGTTATATCCCATGTTATATAAGCCCCTTATTGGGCCCATACCATCCCGTAGCCCTGTGGTGCGGATCACCCGTTTTCAAAAGAATAGGTCGCTTCGATTTTCAAACCTTTATTAAGCTTTGAAAACGAAGCGACGTACAGGATGCATCACTTTGAACGGATGTTCTTTTTCTCTTGGACATATTCATGTCGTGGCACCCTGTACGTCGCTTCGGCTGTCGAAGCAAAGCGACAGTTCTTTTGTCAAATGTTCCTTTCGTATAATATTCTTGTGTGTATAGGTATATTCCCATCGTATATAAGCCCCTTATTGGGCCCATACCATCCCGTAGCCCTGTGGTGCTGATCACCTGTTTTCATAAGAATAGGTCGCTTCGATTTTCAAACCTTTATAAAGCTTTGAAAACGAAGCGACGTACAGGGTGACCAACAACTGGCCAATTGAGATTGTTTTTTGTTGAATGTCTGCGATGTGGTAACTGTTTGTGCCTGTAGGGCACATATAGTTACACAATGCACCATTCATTGTTCATTCACATGTTATTTATTTTGTTTTGTGGGCCCATCAATCGGGCCCTTGGTGCCATACCTAAAACCCATACAGGGTGCATCATTAACGACGTTTGGGTCGCTTCACTGTTTGAACCTTTTTCAGACTTCGAACACGAAGCGACGTACAGGGTACATCGATTCGCACGGTTTCCCTTTTATCTTAAAGTGTCTAACTCACAATGAGGTACAGGTTGTCACTTAAGAGCTCTGGTCGTATTGCTTTTTAATACTTGACGAAATCGAAGGTGGAAGCGACATCCAGGGTGCTCCAACATGGAACACATCTTACATTTTACAATATGGAACACGAAACGAACGGTATACATACCTAAGTCAAAGGGACAAGGTCCGTCGAAAACCAAAGTAACCTCCGGATGTCCCACGTCTCAACAAAGACAAATCACCTGTGACGAAAGATATTACAGTCCCAATGACACACACTTTCAAACGGAATTGAAATGTGCAGGATACTCGTTTTTTGGGTGTTTTACACGGGGCGGCGCGGGGCGGTTGGGGGGGGGGAAAGGGAGAGCCCACCGGCTACTCTTTTTCTCCCAAACTCCCCCCGCCCGTGTAAAATATCTGCTGTTTGACACAGACAAGACTGTCGCTCGAAACAATCATACCCTGCTTGACTGTAACGTCGGGGCCAAGAGCTGAAAGCCTTGCCCTTCCTTGCTCTCCTCGCCCCCAGCCCCGCCCGTGTAAAACATCCAGAATATCCTGTTCAGGTTATTCTTGTTGGAAAGAGTCAGTGTCATTGGGATTGTCATTTTTCGGCATTGGTCATTTGCAATACTTTGAATTCCAGATGGCAGAACGTAAGTTCCCACGGGATGATCAAATTCAGCCATTTCCTCTTCTTTCAGCAATTCGGCTGCTTCAGCTGCTCCCTTCCAAAAACGATATTTTCTTCCTGCGCTGAGCGCTGAGCCGGGTTGAAGAAACGAGACGAACTGGCTGTGGCCACCCAGATGCATGCTGAAGTTCGAAAGATGAAATGCAAGCAAGAATTGGAGAAAATTCAGAAACACCTCTTTCTCTCTACCCAGCAGCACGGCCAGTTAACCATGACCAAGAACAGGCACGCACTGCTCTGCTCCGTGGTCGTATTCTCGCGGGGATTTCGGAGCAGAATGCGCTTGCGCGAGCAGGGCCAAATAACGACTACGACTGTCGTCATCGCTGTTGTTGCCGTCTCGTCTCCTGTTGTCGTCGTCGCCGTCTCGTCTCCTGTTGTCGCCGTCTCATCTCCTGTTGTCGTCGTCGCTGTTGTCGCCGTCTCGTCTCCTGTTGTCGTCGTCGCCGTCTCCTCTCCTGTTGTCGTCGTCGCTGTTGTCGCCGTCTCGTCTCCTGTTGTCGTCGTCGCTGTTGTCGCCGTCTCGTCTCCTGTTGTCGTCGTCGCTGTCGTCGCCGTCTCCTCTCCTGTTGTCGTCGTCGCCGTCTCATCTCCTGTTGTCGTCGTCGCTGTTGTCGCCGTCTCATCTCCTGTTGTCGTCGTCGCTGTTGTCGCCGTCTCGTCTCCTGTTGTCGTCGTCGCTGTTGTCGCCGTCTCGTCTCCTGTTGTCGTCGTCGCTGTTGTCGCCGTCTCGTCTCCTGTTGTCGTCGTCGCTGTCGTCGCCGTCTCATCTCCTGTTGTCGTCGTCGCTGTTGTCGCCGTCTCATCTCCTGTTGTCGTCGTCGCTGTTGTCGCCGTCTCGTCTCCTGTTGTCGTCGTCGCTGTTGTCGCCGTCTCGTCTCCTGTTGTCGTCGTCGCTGTCGTCGCCGTCTCCTCTCCTGTTGTCGTCGCCGTCTCCTGTTGCCGTTGTCGCCATCTCGTCTCCTGTTGTCGTTGTCGCCGTCTCGTCTCCGTTGTCGTCGTCGCTGTCGTCACCTTCTCGTCTCCTGTTGTCGTCGTCGCTGTCGTCGCCATCTCGTCTCCTGTTGTCGTCAACGCTGTTGTCTGTCGTCTTCATCTCTGGTGTCGGCACAATTCTTCCATCATAGTTGTCAATAGTCAGCAGCATCCTTGCTGTTGTCCACTTATCAGGAGTGTTGGTGCTGAGTTTGACACTGAGGTCACTAGGGAGGACTTCACGAAGAGCGGTCCTCCGACTGTATAAAGGGCATATCAGTAGAACATGTTCAGTGGTTTCTGCTACGGCGCATTTCGGGCATACCACCATAGATCTATGATCTGAAGTCCTTGATCTAGTGAGAAAGTGAAAGCCACGATTGAGACGGAGATTTCTCAATCTTCTGTCCTTTATATCGTTCGGGAGAGAGTAAAAACGGTGTGGCATTGGGACGAGTTCATGGAGAAGTCGACCTTTTGAAGACTTTGCCCATCTGGCTGCCCACTGTTTATTCACGATAGTTTTAATA
>JASGXE010006589.1:0-29440 GCA_030068105.1 Sinentomon sp. SZTP_YWyxl | reverse complement strand
TTTGGGGGGGTCTGGGGCGAAGCCCCAGCGGGGTTCCAAGGGGCAGAGCCCCTGGCGGGGGGTCTGGAGGGCGGAGCCCCCTAGAAGCTGAAGAAATTTTCAAATTTAGGGTTTATTTTGGGTGGAAAATTTGTGCTCCTGATGCAATTTTTCCCACCAGCGGGACAAAAAAAGCAGTGTGAAAAACGCCACAGGTTTTGCGACAAGGAAACTGTGCCATAGTGATTTCTCTTGGACACTGAAAGAGTCCAACGGCGGGCTGCCAGAGCTGAAGGGAGATCTGCAGGAGGCAGCTGAGACTTGGGAAAATTCTTTTCATGGATGATTGATCAATGAGTGAGAGCGGTGTGAGGAAATTTCTTTCCATCAACATGTGATGAGTGATGTTATCCTTCTTTCCAGGCTTTATTTCCTAACTTTCTGAATCAGAATATTCTCATTTTCTAGGAGTTGGGAAATCCATGCGAGATTAGAGGGCAGTTGGATAATATTCTTGGAGTTGGGAAAGTCCGCGATGGGATATCGCATTTTCATTTTCCCAACTCGGGAGTTGGGAAAATGGGATTTGGGAAAATGAAGTCTGGAGTTGGGAAAATGCAGCCGCGGATATTCCATTTTCCGAACTTGGGGGTGGTGAACATGGAAGTTGGGCTTGGGAAAATGAAGTCTGGAGTCGGAAGTTGGGAAAATGCAACCGCGTTTGGAGTCGGGAGTTAGGAAAATATGAGCCGCATTTGGAGTTGGCTCAGGATGGCCGGTTTGGGTAAATTAGCAACCTTACCGTGCTGATATATGCTCAGTAGTGTAGCAGTGAATTGGGAGTGCGGTTGCTTAAGCAAGTTGCTTCCCGGCATAATTTTCCCAACTACATTAACATACTCTATCAGAATATTCTCATTTTACGAGAGTTGGGAATTTTGGGAGTTGGGTTGGGAGTTGAAAATTTCTTGGAGTTGGGAAAATCCAATTGTCCTCACCGAATACGGAGGAGTTGGGAGCAGGGGAAAATGCAGCCGCTTCGCAGCTGCATTTTCCCAACTCTCCGTATTTTCTTGCCACTTTGGGGGGGGAGCCTCCCCCCCATCCCCCCATTAGCTACGGCCCTGTGTCTAACAAAAAAGAAAGACTGTTTTTTCGAAAACCCCTTCCTTCAGAGGTTTTAGGCAACAAAATGTTCCGGCTGAGAACGTTTTTGAACAGCCGTACATTTATTGAGGAAAAAAGCCAGAAGGAGCGGCATTCGATTTGGATGATTTTTATTTTTGGACCCCAAATGACCCGGGGGCATTTTTGGACCAATTGGAGGTTCAAAAATAAAAATCATCCAAAACATATGAAATTTGCGGACATGGTTCTTTAGTCAGTCCGAATCAAATGAAATTGAAAAGGAGGTGTTGAGCCAAAATCCCGCTCCTTCTGGCCTTTTCTCAAAAAAAAAAAAACGGTTGTGGGCAAAAAACGCCAAAACCGGGACTTTTTGCCGGCAAACACTCCTGCGAAGGTAGGGGTTTTCGAAAAAAGAATTGACATGAATTGAAAAAAGAATTGACAATTTTTGTTAGTTGGCATGAGGAACAATTCCCCAAATTTCTGACACGCCTTTCAAACTCACCCTGTTCACCTCAATCCATTTGAAGACACAAACTGAACATGTAAAGGCAAAAAATAACTGTCGGGAACACTGTTTTCACCATTTGGCTGTGGCCGCCGTTATCCGAGCAGAAATAAAAGTGCCCCATTGCAACAAAGGTTAACCTTCTTGATTCGAGGAAGGGTAGAAAGGATTTTAACCAGGGTAACGATAGGGACGAAATCGTCCCGCTGTTGCAGTAGATTCAAAAATTCCCTTCGTTTCTTGTTCCGGAATGAACTTTACTTCCGCAATTTTCAAATTTCCCGCGCAAAAACCCGGGACGTTTTCGACCCAATCGTTGGCGAAGGTCCGCCGCCACTTTTTCCCGCCAAAACGCGAAGGTGAAAAAATCCGTTTTTCGATTTCTGTAAAATGTGTGATTTTCATTTTGATCCGGAATTCCTCCCTGGCAGGTGAGTGAGGTACACATAGTCGGGAATGCTGGGGAGAGGGTTCAGATACCCATTATTGAAAACCGCATTGTTTGGAAACGATTCGTTTGCCTGCAGCAGCACTTGCGACAACGCTGAATGAGAAATGCGAGAAAAAGGGAAAAGAAGATGGAGCGATTTGGTCTTTACAGAGCTGCTTGTTTGAGTTGTTTTCTTTTGTTTACGCTGAAGAGTATCACACAGATCTCGGCTGCGGGGAAGCCCCCTCAAACTCGCCCATCCTCCTCCCATCCCAGTCCACTCCAAAGAAGCAAAACTTGGCCAGACCGGGCCAGAAGACATGCATTTTCATTTCAATTCGATCGAACGAGAATGAGTTTTTGATGTTTCCAAAGGACGTGGAAGGGGGCAAGCATGGCGTGGCCATGGATGGATGTGCATAGATCAATGGGTATGGCTCTGTTGCAGACAGCATGAACAGGAAATTGGGTTCAGCGTTGAAATGACAGAACCATCGGGCGCAGCAACACAGCGAAAGAATTTTGAATGCATTCGGAACTCGGGACTGGAAAAGCAGCTGGCAATTTTGTTGTCGTTGAGGCCTGTTGGTTTTGTTTTTGTGCAGTCATGCAGAGCGATTTGAATCCAGAGGGCAAGCCATGAATGGCGTTTATTTCAATGCAGAGGTCAAGCCCATGAAACCCCACATTGTGGAAGCTTTCAACTCCAGCATTTCTGAATCAAGTCGCATTTTCTGAATTCAAATTTTGAGGCATGCTGGTTTTTTGCTTATTTATCGACATTTGTGGATGGATTTTCGTAATTTTTTGTTTGCCAGATGTTGCGGGAGGGTTCCATCAAAAAAATTATGCAAAAAAACGAAAATCGATTTTTTTTTGTCAAAATAAGGTCGTCACGTGACCAGTCCTTAAGGGCGGGTCTTTTTAGGAACAATCGCATCCAGAAGGTTAAAAATGGAAAACTTTAATTTCTGCGGATTTCAGTTTTTGTAAACTACATTGACAGTTAATTTTTCTTTGCCTGTACTTCCCACTCCTTCATTCAAAAAACAGCGAACTTTTATTTCTAAGCTGAATCGAGAGTAATCCCAGGTTTTTGATTTTGTTAGAACATGTGGTTTTCGTCCAAGCACATTTGAGTGCATTAAAAGTATTTTCAGATGGATTTTCACGGGAAAACGTTGGAAATGTGATGGTGATGTCAACGAATCGGAACGACAAACGAAAACGGGATCGACATTGGGAATTTATGCATGCATCGGATATGTTTTCTGCCGAAAAAAGTTGCGGACTCCCGAAACTTCAAGTGATTTTGCAGAGAAATGAGTTGAATTGAATTAAATTGTTTATATTTTAAAGCTGGGCTCCGTTTCATAATATCTTCTGCAGGTGGGAGAACAGCTAATCGAAAAACAATGAAATAAATGTAAAACGCATGTGAAAGATCCTCATTCCAAGATAACTACCCGAAAACAGCTAATTGAAAAACAATGAAATAAATGTAAAACGCATGTGAAAAGATCCCCATTCTAAGATGACTACCCGAAAACAGCCTGAAAACAACAGCAAGTACCAAAGTTGAATTGAAACGTGAAAACTTTAACGCACTCAAGTGTAGGTACCAAAGCAAGTACCAAAGTGTACGAACACTGCCGTCATTTGGCTTCGGAACATTGGCGTTTATTTTACTGCAGGGGCTTATCATTCAAAATGAGACGAACTCAAGCCACGAAATGCCGCAAAATACACGATAATCGTGTACGCGTGAAACGGGAACTTGCTGTGCATTCGTAAATGTTCGGTGGCCCCCTGAGCGATGATCAGGCCTTTGGAATTGCATCAATGTTGGAAGACTTTCAGAAGGTATCGTGTATGCTACTCCTCATTCCACTTGAAGGTATGAGCTAAGAATGCTCCCAAGTGTGCTCAGAGTGAATTCAGAATTCTTTCAACAATGAAAACTCGGTCGAAAACTTCATTCTCGGCATAGAAATTAAAGTTTTTCTGTGTATTTAAATGGAAGAGTATGAAGCATTCTCAGCTCATATCTTCAAGTGGAATGAGCTGTACGGTCATGATTTGGATTGGGAGGCACGCAGTCCTAAATACTCGGATTGTCGATGTGTCGATGAGGCGGATTGGCGTTACAATCGCGTGGCCAATCAGAGGACGATTTCTTCTCTCAATTCGACTTTTCTCATTTCATTTCCTTTTGTGCCTTGATCGTCACATCGCCTGAGACCGCAGAGAAGTTGTGGCTATCCGGACTTGACTTTCTGATGTGGATCCCAGAAAAGGGTGGAAAACACACACCTTTGAATTGTACCATATCTGGTTTAAAAAGCAAAAAGGTTTGGTGAACAGTTCATCTAAAGCTCGCTTTAGCCCCCAAAGGTTACCTGGAAATAAAAATTCCCTGCAGAAAACAGAACTAAAAAATCCAAGTTTCTCTTCCGGAGTACAGGATGACAAAAAAGAGTGGGCAAAGTCTGGATTTCTGGTGTTCTTTACCATCAGGTGCTGACAGCATAAATGTTAAGACAGTTTTAACCTTTTGGAGCATACGGGGATGGGGCAGGTCAGGCGGCAGCGTTTATACCTAACATGATGAATACACTTCGAAAATTGGGAGTCTGTTTCGTTGTATAACTTTCCAATCCTTTAGGAAGCATCATTGGAAAATGGTCGTTGTGAAGGGCGAATTGCGGCTATTGAGGATGCATGCTGATTCATTGTTGAACATTGTTGAACATTGTTGAACATTGTTGAACATTGTTGAACATTGTTGAACATTGTTGAACATTGTTGAACATTGTTGAACATTGTTGAACATTGTTGAACATTGTTGAACATTGTTGAACATTGTTGAACATTGTTGAACATTGTTGAACATTGTTGAACATTGTTGAACATTGTTGAACATTGTTGAACATTGTTGAACATTGTTGAACATTGTTGAACAACAACATTCATTGTTTAACATTGTTGAACAACAACATTCATTGTTGAACACCTGATTCATTGTTTCAACTCCAAAACAGCTGCGGTCTTCATGCTGGAAGACGCTATGTACGTCAAAAATGAGTTTAGGCATAGTTTTAAGAGATTGTTTAAGAGAGACAAAGAGGAGTTTTAAGAGAGACCCTGTATAAAAGACAAGAAGCCAATGCTCGCGAATCGTAGTTCGAAGTTCAAATGCGGCTGATTCCGCCGATTCGGATGCGACATGCACCGGGAGGAAGAAGGAGACCTGGGAACGGAAGTGCTCGATTTCTCGATCGGAATACAGAACAGCGAATTCGCCCGCTGCGTCCTGCCCTGCAAGCCGGGCCGGACGTATTCCGTTTCCCATACCTACAACTTTAAAAATTAATCATCATACAGGGTTGTCACAAATGGATTTAAACCTGAGAAAAAATAAGCCGAGCAAGCTGTTTCCTGCCTTTTATGACAATATTGCTACATAATTCCCTTTTTCGCAGATAAGCATAACTGTGGAGCATTTTGTGTATTACCGATGTGTGTAAAAAGCAACCAGTGTCCCCAACGTCAATCATCAACATCAATTCTCACCGTCAATACTCAACTTCAATCATCAACGTCAATCCTTGTCGTCAATTCTCGACGTAAATCCGCAACGTCAATCCGCCACGTCAATCCTCAACGTCAATTATTCTCAACGTCAATACTTAACGTCAATACTTAACGTCAATCATCAACGTCAATCTTCGACGTCAAAAACCACTGCAGCACTGATGTTATCATTGCTTTATGATTTAAATCTTTGAGATAACATTTCTAATAAACAAGGTTTGAACAACGTTGGCCTTAAGACAACGCAATGTTCCTCGGCTGGATTAGCTAAAATGCAACAATTGCACCTCGTGTGTTAGAGATTGGTGTCAACCATCAACTTAAACAAAAAAAGGCATTCTCGCATTCACACCCAAATTTTGGTGGCAATTCGGTCAAACATTCTATCAACTTTCCATCTTCTCACGCTGAGACATTTTTCACAAAAATCGCTTCTTAAAACCCACATCTCTCATAACTATTACAAGGCAGCCATTTTGAAACACCTTGTCCTTTCCCTCACCAAATAAATATTGCAAACTCAGCACGGAAAGTGCAAAATACACAGCCCGTAAATTTCAGATAAAAACGAAAAGGAGCGCGAGACAGAAGGGGCAGCATGGCGTAGAATTGCGGAAAGAGGAAGCGAAAAAAGGACGCCTGAGAAACAGAGAGTGAGAGAGAGAAGTCAACAGTCGTGCTCCTGCAAGAACCTTTTCTTCTTTCTTCTTCTCTTGGGCGCAATCTGGACACTTCTCTAAAGGAAGCAACCCTCTTTTTATTATTAAGTAGTTGAAATTGGCGGAACGATATCAGGGATTCTCTGTGTGTCTTTTTCTTTTACGTGCGGCTGAAAAAGGCCATTTAATGAAATTATATGAACGCGTTTCATCATATACGTATCATGTCCTAGCGCCTCTCCGCGCCGGGTGGGGAAACCCCGGCAGCGCATGAATGGGCGCGGCAGTAAAAAACGTGTCTGTCTGAGGTGCAAAACATTGTGGCGCGCTGCAACACTCATCGAGCCAACAAAGCACGTTCCCAAAGCTTAGACCATTACGAACAGTGTCAACAAGAATCGCACTGAATCAATACTGCAACGGAATACAGATGGTTGCTGTTTTTAATTCACTTGTGCCACTGTATTGGTACAAAAATGCGTTGACATAGAGCACATGCAGGTAATTCTTAAAATCTTTTTCAGGAAATCGAGGAGAAATGACTGAATCCCTGGAGGGTAAATTTTGCAATCAACAGTGGCAAATCATGTATAAAATCTTTTGAAGAAGCTGTGAGAATTTCCACCCAAAAATTCCATAGTTCAAGATTTTGTCACGTGGTGGCAATACAATACAAAGATTTTCGCTCAATGCAAATTTAGGGTCCTACGATTGTTGGTCAATTTCCACACCACGTATAATGTGATAATCTTCCGGTTGGGTGTTAATCCATGCTAAAGCAGTGTCTGGAAAGAAAATAATCGTTATTGCAAGGTTTTCTTTGCAAGCAGGACATGTCAAAACGTTACTACCTTTTTACAAAAAGGTTCTGTTGCAATAAACAATATCTGCCATATAATTTCCGAAGAAATCGTAATACGAAGCCACAGACACGACACAGAGGGTTCAAATTATGCATTTTTGTTATTAATTTATACTTCGTGCCAAGCCCATATCCAAATCACAAATTCTTGGTCAGCGTAAAGAAAATAAACGATAATTTCTGAAGTAATTACCTAAACTAAAATAAATCCTTTTTTGCTTATTTTGATGTGTTGCACGCATTTTATTGGTCATTTTTGTGATTGTCTTATGCTTGCAATTTAGTTCGTAGGTAGTCTATGACAGGATATACGTATAGAATCTACCAAAAATCTTCGAACATAGCAGACGTTTTGAAGGCCTGACTATACGGGGACCATCTAATTTCAACAGGGCTAGATGCAACTTCACACCTTACACGTGTAATGATGTTCTGCAGCGCGCGGCGCCATGTATTCTAAAAATGGCCCCTGAGTTAAAACCGGCCTCCTATCTTCGAAAACTTTTGGAAAAAAGGGTAAAGTAATACTTTTAGACGTTTTTACCATAAACATCGGAATGGAAACGCATGAGAAAAACAGCCACAATCGGGACACACACTTGATCCTGTGACACAATAATTTGTTTATGGACTCAAACCATGCACCTGCGAGCCTTTTTGACCAGAGAACTATTGAGCACAAAGCGTTTGTCAAAATAGTGCATTGTCGAAAGCCATGTTGCTGTCATTCGCTACCAGAGCTGTCCACTCCATAATGATCACAGCTGTGACTACAGCCACAAGAACACTGCAGAGATAAGCATCAGCCCCGAAACATTTTTCACTATAGCTATTCGATCCATTTTAAACTGCTTTTTATGAAAGTGTTTACCAACTCTCTGTCCTACTCTATCTGCCTTCGTGCTGCGATGCGAAATAAATAATGAAATATGCTGCTGCAATAGGCGAACATGGATTTTGACTAAGTAAATACATTCCGAGAAAGCTTGCCATACCCTAGCAAAGAGCGGAGGCTCCGTGCTGATATAAAAAATACTTCGGCATCTATTATGCATTTGTATTTTCCTCCAGAGATGTCATGTTTGCAGGCGTTGATGCCTCCATCAGCCGAGGAAGCCATGTTTTGATATTATTCAATGAAAATGTGTCTGTCGCGATAGAGAAAAATATCTATTGTGAAAATTCTTTCTGTTCACGCTACTCAGGGATGGAAAGAATGGCGTCGCAGGGTGCCGCAGATAGAAGCCATTCGTGTGTTGTGTGGCAAATTCCATGATTATCAAATTTTCGTGCTTTAATCGAGCGCTACAAAAAACCATCGCTGTCAATAGCTGTACAATTTCTTAATTGCTTAAAATTACCTTCAATTGCATCAAATACTTACAATTTCTGACAGTATAGCTTTCACTCCAGTTTCAATTCCCATTTGTGTACAGCATCGGGAAAATTAATAGAGCCACTAATGTAAATTAAATGGCAGATGTGGTGTTGCCTCCGAAGCTTTCCTTTACTTGCGTCCTTTTTTTTCACACAGAAAAAATGTCGTGTTTCATCAACATGTTGTGACATCTTGTTTCACAAGTTTTGTTTCAACATTTTTATTGCATATATTTTAGAAAAAACACTCGATTTTTTTCTTCTTCATTTGCTTGGACTACAAAGGAAAAATTTTGGTGCTAAATTTTCGTTGCGGAATCAAAAATATCATTGACTACTGAAACTGCATAAAATTGCATGTGTGGTTCCATTAATTTTCCCGGCACTGTACCCCACTAACAATTATCAATACATTTGCTGACAATCTCTAAAAATTACGAGTACCTGTAGTTGCGAGTACTTTCGATTCCTTTCAAATGCTGTAGCTGCAAATGTATGTACATCAATTGCTTTTGCTGACAATAATTATTTTTACACCTAAAATTTACCGAGGGAGTGAGTAAAATATTTATATATTTTCCATCATTTATACCTAAAAATCTCATTTCTAATACTTCCAATAACTTGCCATTAGTTATTTAATCACACGGACTTCCTTCTTTGCAATATTTGACATTTGGTTTTGACCAACATTGAATCGCCATCACTGCTTACAATTACTTTAGTTGAAAACACTCATAATTATAACAGACTGATGCAATAAAACATTTAGCCAAAGTCAATAAAATTAAATTGCTATAGCTCTTTGTATTGGTGACTGCAGATATATGTATCTCACTAACCTTGGTTTATAGGTTTTGAATATTTTTTGATTGTTTAGATTATATAAAGGTTAAAATAGGTTTAGATACCTTGCTGCGTTTGACAGTGCATAAAATGAATTTCCACGTTAAAACAGTTATTTTCGTCGGGCAACTCTATTTGCTCATATCGAGCGGAAGGTTGCATTTGCGATCACGCTATTCTAATCTCGAAAGTATCTATCGGCTGAAGATGCAAATTTATTTCTGATGTGTTAGAGTGCACGTGAAACTCGTCGGATCTTGCTGATGTGACGCGGCTTTAAACGGCAAAAAAACAATCGGACATGAGGATCTATGTTCTATACAAAATGATGGCAGAGAATGCGGTACAATACACCTGAACATATACAGCTCATTCCACTTCAAGATATGTGCTGAGAATGCTTCACACTCTTCCATAAAATACACAGAAAAACTTTAATTTCTAGCCCGAGAATGAAGTTTTCGACAATGTTTTCATTGTTGAAATATTTCTGAATTCAATCTGAGCACACTTGGGAGCATTCTTAGCTCATATCTTCAAGTGGAATGAGGAGTACAGTGTGTTGCAAAAAAGATGTCACACATAGGGGGAATGGGAGATGATGAAAACCATTTGCAAAAAAGGTGTCACACATATGGAGACTTAATGGAAGATGATGATTTCCATTTGCAAAAACCTGTCACACATATTGGCTTAGATGGGACAGTATTGCTTCGCTGACTGTCCCATCTAAGCCAATATGTGTGACAGGTATTTTGCAAATGGAACTCATCATCTTCCATTAAGTCTCCATATGTGTGACACCTTTTTTGCAAATGGTTTTCATCATCTCCCATTCCCCCTGTATGTGTGACATCTTTTTTGCAACACACTGTACAGCGTCCTTATCCAGATTCGACTAAATATGGTCCTTTTCGTGGGGCAGCTCCACCATTCTTGGCTTCAGTGCAAAAAACACAACGTTGAGATTTTCGCTCATTTATAACCACCATAATGATTTTAATGGAAATTTATTGGGGATAGAAATAAATGTTTCTCATTGTTGGACCAAGACGAATTTTGGTCAACAGCATCTGATGCATGCGTAAATGCATGTGTAAAGTCGACCCATTTACCTATTTACAGGAGTTGTAAATTCATATGTCAACTATTCTGATCGAACCCACCCTTTGAAGGCAAAAGCAAAAATTCAGCAAATGCAAAAAATGAATACGTGCGGTAAAATGCAGACACTGAAAAAATAAAAGGATGTAAGGATTTCCTTTCAAGTCGACCGGTCAATCACATGCAAAATTTATTTGACCGAAAAGCACAGCTTTTGCTGTGTTCAGCTTATGATTATGACAGCAACTCCTTCATATTGACATTGCAACAGGCCCCAAATCAATAATTCGTCAAGTTCTACCGCTCGAAATTCAGTTTTTTTTATTTATTTTTAAGACCACCACTTCTAAGCATTAATGAATGCTTGTTAGCGACATCTGTATGGAGAAATTTAAAAGTGAATGCGCAAGGGGTATTCTCCTCCAAACCGGAATTCCCTTCCATGTTTGCAAATTGTTAGGAAGGAATTCGTGATTCCGCACGTCTCTCACTCGCGCTCTCTCATCGAAGGAAATAGAATAAGGTATTCCGAATTTCGGAAAGCTATTGACTGGGCGACTGCGGGAGCTCTTGCGCTTTTCTTCGAAGGGAAAAACCGGAGTTGGCATTCGAATTCGTTTTCGCCCCCCTCATTCCCGTCTGCATCCTTCCCTGGCATTTCTCGCGGTGGGAAATTTTAAGGAGCCTCTTCAAAATGCAAATATTTAATCACGCTTAGAGTCTTGTCTGCTTCTCTGGCTTTCTGAGAAACCTCAGACCCGCAGTGCTGTAAGAGTACTTTGACTGCGCTTTTCATATGCGATTCCACTTTGAATATTGTGCGCTTCAAGAGTCTATTCCAGCGCGAGAAAGGCGGCAAGCATTCTCATTTCTACACGCAAATCAGAGCTAGTATGTTTACTTGTTGATTTGTTCCATAGCAGTTTTATGTTGGCGAGTGATCAAAAATTATGATTTCCGTTTAATGATTTTTTATGATTTGTTTGTTCAAAGTTTCGATTTCAAAATATGACATTTTGAAGTCATACCAATGGAGAATTTCTAAAATATTTTTGTTGTTCCGCACTTGAAGTTGCAAACTATGGGAATGCCCATTCTCCTCCATCTAAATCTGCAGTTAAGCTTTGATTTCTGTTGCGAATCAACAGTTTTCGGCAGTTTTCATTGTTGCATTAATTCCATTTTCCCTCTGAGCACACTTGGGAGGATTCTCGCAGTTGATATTGAGGAGCACTGAAACATTTTCAGCTTGCATCAGGACACTTAGGATTTGTCCTCAGTTTTCATCGTACACGCTTGGGAGAATTGTCAGTTTTTATCGAGCACATTTTGGAGCATTCTCAGTGTGTACTCGACCTATATCGAACAAACCTGGTAGCTTATTTCTAAATTCCAAACAAATCGCCAAAATTTCGACCAATCACATTCAACTGCAGTTTTTATGACAAAATTAAAAAAACAGTTTCATGCGGACTCCTGAAGCGCATTCTGACAGCGGCCTGTGTGGCCGAGTGGTCAGAGCGTCCGGCTATGAATGCGGAGGTCACAGGCGTGGTTTGGTTCGAATCCTGTTGGTCATTTTTGGAAAAAATCTTGTGAAAAATACTTGAGACTTTTTTGACACCAGGGGGCAGTAGTTTGACACCTCACACACAAGTTGACACCTGGCAGAGGTATGGTAAGGTTCGGTTAGGTTTGGTTAGATTTGCTTCAGATGTCTTAAATCGTGGTTTTTATTTGCGACGCACCTGATTGGTCGAAATTCTGGCGATTTGTTTGGAATTTAGAAACTCGCAACCTGGTATTGCGCTCAGCTTGTATAGAACACACTCTGGAGTATTCTGATTTGTATCAAGCACATTTGAGAGTGTTCTCATAGTTTATGTCGAGCACATTTGGAAATATTCTCAGTTTGTATCAAGCACATTTGGAAATATTCTCAGTTTGTATCAAGCACACTTGGAGTTTTCTCAGGTTGTCTTCAAATGGAGTAAGCTGTGAAAACTTCGGTGAAACGTTGATTTTACAAAACTGCGAATTTTGAATTATCGTGTGAGAAATCTTTGTTTGAGCACGCTATTTTCAATTTGTTTTGTGTGGAAACGTTGATTTGTAGTTATTGTAATTTCAACATCTTTTTCTAATACGTTTTCCAGATATTTCGTAACATCCAACGGAGATTTGGTGATTGCAAAAGTGACTGCAGAAGAAGCAGGTACAGAATATTTCTGTGAAGTTGTCAACGGTCTGAGTGGCGAGCGGACGTCAAGCACAAAAGGGCACGTTGTCATGACAAGTAAGAGCGCTCTTTCTCCTTTAGAATTAAATTGCTTCAAGAGAGTGTAATAAGACCAATTATCCAGCCAATGAAAACGATGATGAACACGGATTGTTGAAGCGCCATTTTTGCCCATTGCCATAAAGGAAGAGACATTTTTATAACCCAGCCTCAAGGATGTTTTAATTCGAGAGAAATGAGAGTGGTCCCTTGCTTTGTGTCACACAAACCGATATTTTGCATGACCTCAATTCACTTGGCCAAACAGCTCTTCCATGATTCAGCATCACACAGACATTTCATGGGAGAGTCGCTACAAAGTACCCATAGTTATGCCTTAGGCCAGCATGAGAAAACTTTAATTTCTAGTGAGCATGATTTACACTGAAAAAGTCAGCGTCGTTGCGGTCGTTGCGGCTTCTTTAACACAGCGATGCTGTGGACGATAATGAACTTAGACCCATGAAAAAGGTGTTGTCAATGTCAGGAACGGACTGTAGGGCCTATATCAGTACCAACATAAAACACAAACATAAAACAAATTCGATTCTTGTGCTTGGAATGTGAGGGTGGCGCGAAACGTGGTGGAAACATGAGAATAAAAAATTTTAACTTTCAAATTGATAGTTTGTATAGCGGCGGCGGAATTGTGTACTCATACGTGTAAAAATCGCGACCGTCCAGATTTTAGCAAAAACCCTATTCTGCAGAAATTAAAGATCCTCTTTCATAAGTGATGCCAAAATCTGCCGCCTCTGGAACGCTTTGTTGCAGTCTGGCGCTTTAATTTCTACCGCCTGCACAAGAATAAAAATAAAGAAAAACGTTTCGGAGGCAACAGTTAAATGGGAAAAACACATGTGTGGGTACATTAATTCCGCCGCCACTATACACACGAGCAAATAACAATAATTTGAAAATTTCAGCAAAGTTCAAAGTTTAAAACTTCAAAGTTAAAGACCAGTTCGGCTGAGCTGATGCGGGATAAAAGGCCAATTTCATCAATTAAAGATCTCCAGAACTCGCCAATCTCTGGCGATCTACTTATTTTGTGTTATCTCTTCACGTTTTAGACTCGTATTCAAATAAATTATTTACGTATCTGCAGAACCACAGAATTTGATAGAACCAAGAATGGATGTTCATTTCAGCAGGATATCTACAACTGAAGGGGAGCGAATCGACATCGTCTGCAACGCACAGGGGAATCCTCCACCAAAATACAGGTAATTCAATTCGATTCCATTTTATTTTAATAACTTTTCTCAAATGTGCCAGGAGATTGGAGCATTCGTACACACATAAAAAAATCTTTCAGGTGTACACAATGACAAAAAACAGAACATGGATTCAATCAATCATTCAGACAATTATTCATCACTCAAGGAGGAAAAATTAAATGATAAAAAGTTAATCAAACGGACCTGAATTTTTACTGCATTTTAAGACATTGAGTCGTGGGAGTCTTTAGGTAGAGTTATCACTTGATTGACATTTTTATGATATTTCGCATTTATTTTCGCCGACAGTAGCGACGGAGCAGGCGTTTCAACTTTGTAATTTAAACCTCACCTCTTCAAAGAACGGAAGAACGGTTAAGATTAAAATTAACAGAATGGTTAAGAACGGTTAAGATCACCCGCAAGCACCTCTACGACAATTCACATGAAGGAGTTGACAAGATAAAAGTCATTGACTTTTTAAGAAACCTCAAACGAAGGCGAGCAAATCATATGCAAGCGCCAACATTCTCCTAGGTCAAGATCACGAGATAATAACGTTTCAATTACGGCGCGGTTGAACTGACACCCTGTACTATCAGTCTTGCATGGGATCGTCGAATGGCATGGGTTTCAGAACGGGACCATTGAGTTTCGAAATCAGTTGCCCCTTAGCATCAATCGGCGCTGCAATTTACAGATAACGTTATCACGCGTGTTGCATAACGCTTTTAATTTTTAGGCGGAAAATTCCAGAATGCAGATGAATGGGCTTGTCGCCGCCGCGGGGCTCACTTTTTTGAGCGGCTCTCCTTCGATTTGAAGCTTTCTAATGTTTGTTTTCATGTGGTCTGTGAATAATTTCTCACGGCAACATTTGGTGAAAAGCGGCGGCTGAATTAATGCACCCATGCATGAAAAAAATTGGGATCGCTCAAATTTCGGCAAAAAATCTATGCTGCAGAAATTGACGATCCCTTTTTGTAAGCGAGGTCAAAATCTCACACTTCTTAAAGGCTTTGTTGCACTTACGCGCTTTAATTTCTACCGCCTGCATAAGAACAAAATCAAAGTAAAAAAGTTTCGGAGGCAACTGTCACTGGAAAAACACGTGTGTGGGTACATTAATTCCGCCGCCACTATACCGCATGCAATACTTTCGTCAAAAATTCGCCTCATAAAAACGGTTAAATTTCACTCATCCCGACTTCATCCTAAATCTCGGCCCTTTTTACACCTCACTCTACCGTCTTCTCACTGTGTCCAAGTCTCTCTAAGAAACTTTCGAAGTGAGGAGCAGAGAGAGAGCCGTTAAAATCTAAGTAGGCATCCAGAGTTGCCCTAGCCTAATGGATCTCCCCTTGGTCATGTAACGACAACCTTCTGCCACTCTTTCGCCATTAAAATTATGCCTGGAACTTGCCACTCAGCTGAAATTATACGAACCAACCATAAAAAGATGGCGCAAGGTTGTGATTAAAATGTGACATAAAGGGTGCAAAATTTAACGTGTCACCTTTACACTGCCACTTAAAATCAGTGGCTAACATTAAAGATCTTGAATTCCAGCGTCATTGATTTGAAATGTGAAATGTCAGGGCATGGAAAGTGAATTCTGCTTGCAATAAAATCGAAATAGGTATTCCGCCTTCTAAAAGGCTGTTTTTAATAAAATTGTCACCACCATTCCGACGAGTCTGTATTGTTAACATAAACTCAAAATCGTTGTGACCCGATTTCAAAAAGGTTGCGCGAAAACATGAAATCAAAAGTATCCCGTTCTCAGAAGTTTGAAAAATCATAATTGTGGCCCGTTTTAAAGGTGGCGGGATTGCATAAAATTAAAATTATAGCCCGTTTTAGAGGTTGTGTGTCAACATAAAAGTGAAATTATTGTAGCCCGTTTTTAAAGGTTGCGTATAATTTTAAATCAATTTAGAACCCCATTTTAAAGGCTGCGTCTAAACGTACCTATAATCCAAATTCCAGCCCGATTTCCAAAGGTTGCCTGTAAGCATTTGGCCGTAAATATAAATTCCGTGGTTCGCCATGGACCGACCATAAAATCAAAACGGTCACCCGCTTTCGAAAAAGTGCTTCGTAAGGTGCAGGAAACTCGTTTTTGACAATCGAAATTGAAAAGTGCAGATGGTGGTTACCCTCGGTTCAATTATAACACCTGCTCTTTGGCTTGAATTGTTACACCATTTTCAAAAGGTGGTTTTAAAGTAACCCATCTCTGAAGGATTGAAGGGTGAGTTTTCAGTTGTCATCGACACGACAATGTTAAATAAGGCACCATAATTGGTACAGCCTTTACCATAAAATATGTGCAGGGAAGTTATACATTCCGGAATCCTGCGCTGCCTTCCGGCTAAAGAGAGGCCTCTGGCTTGTGATCCATAAAAGCTTATTACTTAACCAGATGACGTCGCCTATATACCTACGGCGAATTTACGATAGCTCCTTTTATTCAATATATCGGTGTGCGTGTGGAATGCCCCGACAGCCATCAATCTTCCACATAAAGTCAATCGGCTGGATTGTGGTTGATTTTGCCCAAACTGAAACTGCCATCTCTCAAAATTCCGATTTTAAACATCTTGCAATTGTTAAGTCAGTCCAAAAGTTCAATAAGTGACGATGGCAAGTTTGTTTAAAATTGCGATATGAAATGTCAAGATTTACAGGCAGAGGAAAAGTCTGCAAGACTAAAGAAATATGGTCACTGGTTTGCAAGGCTCTGAAAGTCTCCACAAACCAGGTGGAAATATACAGGGTTTCCCAAAAGTCACTTGACAACCCCAGAAAAGTACATTGCCGTTTTGAAGCTTCCCTGGTAGCTTGGAGTCGAGTTTGTTCCAATTCGAGTAGATAACACCTGCAGCTGGCAGCCTGCCCAATCTGAACATGAAATCTGTGGAAATAGCCCCACAAGAGAAGATTGAAAACGAGCAAATAGAAGGGGCTTTAAAGTGACTTATGGAATACCCTGTATATGGCGCTAATGCAGCAAAGAAAAATTGCACCAGAAAGTTTCCTATTGCTCACCTATATCTTCGGACATACTCACAGGATTTCGCGACGAAAAACTGACGGCTCACAGCTTTCGACTCGTGGAAGCAGGCTCACTGTGCCGCGGCGACAAATCACCATGGCGACGAAATTGAACTGATACATTGATGTCGGTGGTGTTACTCACACAGCGGCAAATCACGTGGCGACAAAACGATGAAGGCGATCCATTCGCCCTCCCCCCACATCACACAACACACAACCGGCAGATTTTTCTTGCGCCCGCACGAATGGCTGAACAATGGTGTATTTCAGCACATGAACCGAAAAACCTTCGTTAGCGTGAAGTCAACCAATCGCAAGATTGCTTGGCGGAATGAATGACCCAGGGTACCAAGGTTGAATTTTCATGAAGGTACAATTTTCGCTAGCTACAATTTTTACAAGGTACAAGGTACAATTTTATTTTACTTTACAAGGTACAAGGTGCAATTTTACAAAGATACAATTTTCGCTTTTTTCATCATATCAATTTCGAACATCACGATTGGGTCGCAGAGTTCTCCCGGGAATTTTGTTGGACCCTGATACATCGTAGAGAACAACCAAAAAACTCTCTTTTTTATTCAGGTGGACGAAGGAGAGAGCGTCAGGTCAGTTTTCGGAAGCAACACCAATTGTTCAGCATCAAGAGAACGTCTTATCCGTTCCCCGATCAACGGTAAAAGACAGCGGCAAATACATCTGCACAGCAGGCAACGACGTTGGCGAGGTTTCCGTTGACATTTTCCTTGAAGTCAGGCCGCATTTGACCGTTTTCATACTCCCGCAGCGGTTAGTGGCTGACATAGGGTCAAAGTTCACATTCAATTGCAGTGTTGGAGGGGAGCAGGAGGGACGGGAGAATGTTTTTTGGATGAAAAATGGAGCGAGGATCACTCCTGATCACACCACCGGATTTTCCTCTGCAAAGGTAAAATCGCGTTTTATCTTGAATTTTGCATCGGCCCATTTGAAATTTTAATTTCTACATCCTCGTTTCTAATTCAGGTGTGTGCAACTTGCCTGCAACTTGTTTCGTATTTTATTGTCCCTGCCATTGATTGATGATGCCGATATGTTGCTGAAAACCTTGACTATTCTGTTCACCTTGGCTGAAAACGGTGTTTTACTGCGACTTTTTCTTTTCACTGGGAGGGACAATTGCTTCCCTCTACTTTGCAGAGGATTTTACAATGAGAAACACTTTCATTTCTATTTCGCATAATTTTCATTCAAAAAACTCTGCGAAGCGGGTCCACAAACGAACAAAAAGCCCATTGTTGAATTTTCGCATTGTTGCCGAAAATTCTGGAGCTGCCAGTGTAAAAAGCTATGTAAAAGATAATCAGGGGACCATCGGTACAAATGTGTTTTTATAAAGCTTTTCAGATGCACCTCATTCCATTTGAAGCATTTGAAGACATACCTAAACTGAGAATGCTTCTCACTTTTCCAATCAAACATTCAGCGAAACTTCGATTTCTGTGCCGAATCCCCAGTTCTCCATCAGCTTTCCATTGTTTCTCCATCGGCTTTTCATTGTTGCAGGAATTCTGGTTACCCTCTAAGCATACTTGTGAGCATTCTCAGCTTATTATCTTCAAGTGGAATGACCCATAGGAACAAAATGATAATTTCCGGAGTTATCCAAACCGAAATTGTAATTTTATAACAAGCGTGTTGTTGTGAAAACGGTATCATTAAGACAAGCGTTATTTTTCGGATTGTTTCAAAAGCCTGAAGTTTGTCATTTCTTTGTCACTGTTGGAGCACGTTCACAAATTCTATCCATCAATGGTCGGGTTCCTGTGACCTTGGCATTTCCACTGCCACTTTTCAATTAAAATGGGGATTGTGGAGTACCCTTGTCAACACTGGTAAATGCCAGGTCATCAGCACTCAAAGTGAATTCACAACGGACTAAAGCTCGTTCCACTTGAAGATATGAGCTGAGAATGCTTCACACTCTTCCATTTAAATACACAGAAAAACTTTAATTTCTATGCCGAGAATGAAGTTTTCGACCGAGTTTTCATTGTTTAAAGAATTTTGAATTCACTCTGAGCACACTTGGGAGCATTCTTCGCTCATATCTTCAAGTGGAATGAGGAGTAAACGTCTGAACACCTGCCGTCGAAACACGGTGGATCCAAGCTCTCAAAAGCCTATTTTGGCAAAAGCCTATTTTTCAGAAACAGAAACAACGTGGGCTTTCTGTTTTCCCACGCAGTTCGTGCCCGCTGAAAACATGTTTCTGTTGTTCATAGTGTGCTTGTTTTGTCAATGTGCGAAACTGGCCTGCCTTACTATAGTCTACCCCTCCAATCTGTCTCATCGCATCGAGCCTTTTACAACTATTTAATCCAATCCATTAACGGAATCAAGTTTCACAAGATGTTGCTCTTTGAATGGATATTTTATTCAATAGGAATTCAGCCGGCTTTTATGCTGCGAAAACGCAAGTACGTAATGGTTTCAACCTTGGTACTTTAGTAAATTGAGATGTGAGAGATACCAGCAGGTATTGTTTCGTGCCTGCGGGAAATGGAAGATTAAAAACGGAATACCTTCCTCTGAAGATCTTGAAAACATGATTTCGACAGGGGGTTCAACATTCGATTTGAGACAGAACGAAAGAGAGACAGAAAGGAGATAGAGAGGAAGGGAGAGATGGAAAGAGGGAGGGTGGGAAAGAGACAGATAGAGGGAGGGAGTGAAAAAGAGAGACTAGAGAGGAATGGAGATAGATAGCGAGAGACAGAGAGAGGTGGAGAGAGAGAGAGAGGAGAGAGAGAGAGAGAGAGAGAGAGAGAGAGAGAGAGAGAGAGAGAGAGAGAGAGAGAGAGAGAGAGAGAGAGATGCAGAATTAAGTTGGAGATGTTGGATCAAAATATTTCACAAATTTTGATCTCGTAAATCCCTGCGTGATCAACTTTCTCTTATGCATGTACCCCATCGTTCCAGTCCTAATTCAATTCATTCTGTTAAAGAAAAATAAGGAAGAATTGGGATGGGCCAACAGGGGGTGAAATGCTGCGGGGAAAACCAAATTGTGAGGGCTGGTGGCTCTTTGTTGCTGTCTTGACACATTGGAATATTGAACCTATGAGTCCAAAAGCCCTTCTGGTTTTATGGAGAGAGCTTGAGATCCAATCGGTTCTTAACATCGGAAAGGAAACGCAGTGGTCATCACGGATTAAAATTGCATGCTATAATATGGTAATATGGCTAGAAAATGAGCTTAAGACATTCGAATATCTTAAATGACAAAATTTAAAATTTCTCTAAAAAATTTAAAAATTCTCACAAAATCGGCGCAACACCAAACGTGCGAGGTGTTCCGCAGTAAGAATTAAGGTTAGGTTTGGTTAGCTTAGGTTAGGTCTGGTTTTTCGTTGTTTTTTCTTCTGGATGCCAACCCTGAGCTGGTCAGCCTCACCTCACCCGAGGATCGAGGTAACCTTAACCAACTTAACTAACCTTAACCCGACCTTGACTAACCTGATCAACATAAAACCAAACTACCCACAATGCTGAACACCTAATACGTTGGTTTGAAGCAGGGATTCGGTTCTGGCAAATGGTGTCCCCCAACACAAAATTAAAATTTTCAATTTTAACTGAATTTTTAATTTGGCGTAAACGTCATGGCGACGAAATGTCCCGTCGACGAAACGTCCGGGTGACGAAATATCTCGGCAACGAAACGTTGCTCGTCGAAACGTCGCGCGGTGTAACGTCTCGCCGGCGAAAAGACTCGCGTCGCAACGTCTCGGCGACGAAACATCGAGCGTCGAAAAGTCTCGGCGACGAAACATCGAGCGTCGAAACGTCTCGCGACGAAAATTCGAGCGTCGTAACGTTTTGGCGACGAAACGTCTCGCGACGAAACATCGAGCGTCGAAACGTCTCGTCGATGAACCATCCTCGGCGACGACACGTCTGGTTCCCGGTTTTGGGTCCATCCTTGGATTTACCATTTGAGATTTATTCGTATTATGATCTTTTTAGACCACCCAACCAGGGATGGGTAAGTAAAAAAAAAGTATTATACGCGAGTTTTCTACGTATAATACGTCGTATTATACGTTCTAAAACTGTTTTATACGCACGTATAATACGTATGCAAACATTTAACATGCGTGACACATGACTTGAGGGTGCAATTTAACAAGGAATTCAATTCTGAAGTTATTTCAGAACTCAGGGCAGTGTAGGAGGAATTAAATTGGAATAACTTGTCGGAAATGATGACTATCGCAGGAAGGGATAAACAACAGCTCAAATTGCATTTTTAGATTTTTGTCTAATGATGGCTTTCTTTTCAAAACGGGTCACATTGTTGTACGATGTGGGCTGTTGATGAAAATCGAGAAAAACAATTGCCATTTTCTCCCGAATTTTAATCCGAACTGAAAATTCCCGGATCCTTCGCTCTGCCGATGATGCATAGCAGCGATGAACCATAAGCTCTCCAAGAACTCAAATGCCAGAATTCTCACTCCCATCCCACAGCTGGATTCTTGCTTGTATCTGGCATGATTTTGATCAAACTTAAGTTTGATCAAACCATTTTTTTTTCAACATTTGCAGTTCATGCGGGATTTTCTGCCATGTTCCCTGCGCTCATCTTGGGCGAACGTTTTTTTAGTCTGCACTCCAACAAATAGTCACAGCATCAATGCTCTCATGCCATTAAGGCAATCATCAATGGCGAACAGCAAAGTTCTCAGAAAACATCAAAGTCATCATGTACCTACCTGGGAAAGGGTAGGGAAGGCAGGGAAGAGAAGGATACGCGACCGTCGGCTGCATTATCTGTAAGGAGGAAAGGGTAAAGTAAGGAAGCATTATCTGTGAGGAGGAAAGGGTAAAGTAAGGAGGGACAGGAGTTCGGTATACATATCATCGGAATGTGGACGGGGCCTAGTCATATAGTATTCAATAACAAACAACAATCACACAGATGCAACCGCTCAAAAACACCCCCAAGCAAGCATCATCAAACCGGCACACACCACACCCATTCATAATCTCAAATGAAATAGGGAAAAAAATGAAATACTCGTAGATGAAAGAAAAAGAAATAGGTAGATGAATACATGATAAAACGATCGTGCCAATGATTGTATGGTTACCCACTGCATTATACTAGGCCTTCACTCCAATGCCATAAGCATTATAGTGCTTAAGTGGTTTCAGGAATGTGTGTTTGCCATTTGCTGGCCGTCACTGCTCAGATCGCAGAAATCTGGACCTGTAGGCAATCCGACCAGAAAGAGAATTGGCATAGGAATATTGAGTCGGCCAGATGAAGTTGGGGAAGGCAGATTGAATCCGGCAGTCAGGATTTCTGGGGCCACCCTCGTTATGGTACGAGCTTCCATTGTAAGTGAGGGTTGCAAAAGTGAGACAAAGCATGAGGTTGGTTTTGGCACTTTCTCATTGCCACCATTCTTGCGTCCATTTGCTGCTTAACAAGGTTGTCACCAGTGATGTTGAGTTTTTTGCCTTCTCCAGCTTCTCCTATTTGTCAATTTTGGTTTTCTGTGCACTTCTCTCTTTTACCAGGCACATGAGCTTCATGCATCTGGACCTATGTTATAAAAGATGTAAGTGAATAATTCTAATTTGGCAGCATCAACTTTCTCATGATTGGTGCACATAGCCACAATCTTGTGGGGCCTACTTGAAAGCAATTGCGGCACTTCACGGATTATACCTGACTGTTTAATAATTTTTTTTTCTTTCATTGATGATGATGCTCGTCATTATTTTATGTTATAAAATGAATGTTGGCATGTTAAAGTGCAGCTTTTCCTGCAAAAAATGAGGTATCACTCGACTTTTGAGTTTTATACGTTTTCTACGCGTATTATACGTACGTATTATACGCACGTATTATACGTGGAGTTTTATACGTTTACCCATCCCTGCCCAACACAAATCTTTGTTCTAAAGTCATCAGTGTTTTCGACACAAAACAAAAGTTTTGCATGAGATATATCTCGAATAAAGATTTAAAGCAGAACCCACTCTGTCTTTGGAGTAACCTCTAATATAGCTGCCGCCGTGAACTCAACGAATGCAAGGACTCACGACAGTGCGGTGGAGAAACTTCAGGTGAAGGATTTGCATTCATTTCCGAAGCAACGAGGCAAAATTTTATTCAAATTTTGACTCCACCAGATTAAGAGATCAAAACTTTGCGATTGTTTTAATGTTTTCAAATTATCTACTGAAAGTTAGTCGCTGGGTTCAAACAACAGAACGAAAGTGCCCAAGAAGAGTCAAACGGGCAAATTTAAAATGGAAGAAGAAAAATCTTTCGAAGAAATTTATTTTCGCAGCCCACAATTTTTAGATGGATGGCCGTTTTATGCCAGATTGACCTCCTCCGAATTTGACCTGATGCCGCAGTGACCGTACGCTATAAGAATGGCATTAAGTTCCTTCTAATCTCTGCGGATGGAACGCCTATGGCTGGATCCGATCACCAATCATGCTTGCAAACGTGTCTTGCTGGTTGATTCAAAGTTGGTTGAAGTTCAAAAACAGCAACTTTCAGGTTGAAAGACAAAGCTCGTTGAAGGACAAAAACGGCAACTTGCTTATTGATGTGCATAATATGGTTGAAATTCAAAGCTTTGTAAGACAAGACCGGAGACTTGCCGGTTGAAATACAGGAACGTGCTAAAGTAATCGACGAAGGCAGCGTTTTTGTGCTGTAAAATCGGTCGTCGTTGATGAGATTTTTTTATTGGCCGGCGTTCAATTTTGCCATGAATGTTGGAAAACAAAACTCGCGCTTTCAACAAGATGCAGGAAGTTGGCGCCGCCACAATGCCAGAGATCCGCGAGTTAACCAGCGGACACCCCCGCGGAGGAGAGGTTGGATTTCTGTCTGTCTTGCATGCTGCCACCAAATGTCATTCTTCACTTGGTTCACAATGGCAAGCGCAACCTTATGCTGCAAAAGATCCCCATATTTTGCACCCGTTACGAGTACTCGTTCTTGAGTTAAAGAGTGGCCCGATGATGCGGTCATCGCAAATACCAACCAAAACACAGTTACTCTGGGGCTGCCTGCCTTGATCCCATCAACCTTCTCGAACTGTCTCCGGTCTGGCTGAGGTCCAATGACGCCAGTAGTGTTTGGACGCCATTAAAACAAAACATGGCTTCATCAGAGGATCTTTAATTTCTGCAGCATGGATTTTTTACTAAAATCTGAACAATCGCAAATTTTTACATGTGTGAGCAGTTCTTGGACCCATTCATAATTCTTGACGACGAGTCACCGTGTATCTAAAGGGTTTAAGTTCAAAAGTTGTTCGTTTTGATGGCAGAACACACCCAGCCGCAACGTTGTTTTGTCACAACAACCCCTTTTCCAGTCATAAAAATGTGGCTTTTCATTGTAGCAACACTCTCTTCATACCCTCCAACATCCGCAATACTCATCCGATGACTCCCGCCCCCACAGCGCTCGAACCTGCGGCCCATCAGGAAAGCCGCTGAAAAAACTTTCAGCTCTCAATACCACTTTCCTAATCCCTGCAATAGAAACCACCCCTTGTGACTGTTGTAGGGGATGTTGTGCCAAATAATTGGGAAGATGTTCTGGAGTCAAAATGAACATACCTTTTGACATTAAACCAGGTCGCTGTGGTATAGTTACCGAGATATTGATGTGCTTAAAACCATTCCCTTTTGTTCTGGCATAAGGGTGCATAATTCCGTTTGTGTCAATACATGCAATTGCCGTAGGCAAAAAGTTCCAATCAAACTTTTACGAGGCACGACGGCAGATCTATATACACCCGGAGTTTTGACCCACTTTGTGTTGCATGTTGCTTTAAACGGTTGCATCACATTCACGTTCCAATCTTTCATAAAACAGCAAATTATTCTTGGACTGCTTATTCAGAGTTTACAATCCTCAGTGTATCATCCTTATCAATACTCTTCCTCCCTAATCTTATCAATGCAGTCCTCCCATTCCTTTTCAATCCTCTTCCTTCCTCTTCCTCCTTTATCAATCCTCTTCATGCTTATCAATCATCCTTATCAATCCTCTTCCTTCCTCTTCCTCCTTTATCAATCCTCTTCATGCTTATCAATCATCCTTATCAATCCTCTTCCTTCCTCTTCCTCCTTTATCAATCCTCTTCATCCTTATCAATCATCCTTATCAATCCTCCTTTCCTTCCTCTTCCTCCTTTATCAATCCTCTTCATTCTTATCAATCCTCATCCCTGTCAATCCTCATCCTTATCAATCATCCTTATCAATCCTCCAACGCCAAACACTTCATCCGTACATAAGTCTTTCAAAAACGTCAGTTGTCCTGGTGAAAGACTGTGAGCATTCTGGTCTAAAAAAACACATTTCGGCCTTGATGCAAGAGTTAGTTGGTTCTGCCTAGCTATAGCAGAAAATTCATCCACTTGACTTGGATCACCCAAGCGTCCTTTGAAATTTAAACATGGGTGGCTTGACGATTCTTGTGAAAGAAACTGCACGCAAACTCCTGGTAATTTCGCAAGAAAGCGATTTTCTCAAAATAACACGAATTAAATGTCACGCCATGCAGCATGCTCCTGGCTTTCTCGAAGAGCTGCACGCGGAATTTTGCATCATCAGAGTTCGTGAGTTAATCTACTGAAACCTCATTTCTGAAATTCCGCAACAATTTCAGTTTCCTTTCCCTCTTTTTTCTTTTTTCTCTCTTCTCTTCTCCTTGCCTTAGTTCTTTATGCCTAATTTAACGGATAATTTTGCGAAGTAAGTTGACGTGCGTCAAGTTAGCCGACCAAAGTTTTCTCAAGCGATATTCACTATACGAGTAACAGGAATTTTGTACGAATTTTCTACCGTGAAGTACCGTCGCGAAAAACTTTTGTTCCAATTCCATTTCATCGCAAATTCGCACTTTAAATAGGTCGGCCAACTTGACATCAAATTGTCCGACCTAAATTCCAGTACTCGGAAACCGCTACGGGTACAGGAATTCCGACTGGAAGGAATTTTTTACTCATTTTGTACAGCAAAGTTCCACTGAAAAAGAATTTTGTTCCAATTGCGTTTCGCCGAAAATTCAACTTGTTGTCAAATTGGCCGACCGACGTTCCAGTGCTCGGAACCTGCCACAGGTACAGAAAATCTGACTGAACAGAAATTTTGTAGGTAATAATTTTGTCCCAATTCGTTCCGCAGGAAATTCACTGGCGAAAATATAGGTCGGCCAACTTGACACACGCAGTAAGTTGGCCTTCTTGCGCGTTTCTTACTCGCCCGTTTCGCCTTCACCCAGTTCGCCCTGTCTGGTTCGCTCTTTCCTATCTTCGGTCAAACCACGCATCAAGTTGCACACACTCCGAATTCTGAAAATTCAATTGCGTCAAACATACAGACGCCATGTCATTGCAATGGTAAAAACAATTTCGTTAAAAATATCTGTGTCAGCGATGGATGGTTGCGTGCAAACACTCATGGTGAAATGTTTTCACCATGAGTGTGACAGGTCGGCAGGTATTCCGAACTTGATGGAACCTTAAGGTAGCATGTGTGGTAGCAGTTCGGAATACCTGCCGACATTGGACCGGTCGAGCTGACACCCTTGCTCTGTGACATACCAACCCAAACCTGACCTTACCTAACCTAACCTCCTAAACCTAACCTAACGTAATCTAATCTTCCGATACAATATAGGCGGCTTGAGCGTGAGTGAAAACTCGATCAGACTAACATTTTTGAAATGTAGGCCGGTATTCCGAACTGCAACCGAAATAAAGATCGGTGCATGTGATCGCACATAAATATCAAATGATGAATTTCGTGTTGTTATTTGTCAGAATCGCTTGTGTCAACGTTCAGTTGTCATGATTTCGGTCATATTTCTTACCGCAGCTGCTCATCTCTGATCAACTTCCGCTTGACTAACGCCTTGTTTATTCGCGTATCCATTGCACGTTTCTCTTCACAAAAAAAAATCCAGTTTTCCATTCAAGCGCCCTTGCGCTCTCGAAAGTCGCAATTAGGCGAACTCGTTTTCTATGAATCCGGAAATGTGCGTTTGGTTGCGGAGGCGGCGTTTTCACGTCTCATCCTTCCATTCTCGTTTTTTTTTTTTTGTTTTCCATTCAAGCGCCTTTGCGCTCTCCTCCGAAAGTCGCAATTAGGCGAACTCGTTTTCTATGAATCCGGAAATGTGCGTTTGGTTGCGGAGGCGGCCTTTTCACGTCTCATCCTTCCATTCTCGTCTTTTTAGCAAAGGTTCGTGCCGCCCAGTATTTCCTTTATCCTTTTCTCTGCATTGTCATGCGATGTGTGTTCATCAACCGAAACGATGAGACAACCCAGAGTTTCTGATAAAAATTTCGCAAGAATAAAATACCACTTTCTATGATTAAAGGTGGCCGGGCTCTCTTTCCTGGAGCTTCCAAAGGCGACTCAGAGCGGAAATATTAAAGTTACTTTTCCCATTATCAATAGGCACATTGTTTCTTGTGTTTGAACCGCAGGTAGCCTTCCGAAGGATCGGGGGACTGGGATAGAACGGACTGAGACAGAAGTGGACTGATGTAGAATTGAACAAAGGAGGGAGTTTTGAACGGCGTTTTTGCATGGAGGTGGTAGCTTACACCTGTCCTAACTTAACTTAACCTAACCTGACCTAACCTAACCCAGAGAAATTAAAAAATAGCCTCAAAAATGCAAAAATTCTGCCTCAGTCAGTCCACTTCTGCCTCAGTTCGTTCTGCCACAGTTACCGGTCCCCTTCCGAAAACGAGTATAATTTTGTACACTCCAACAAAATTCTTTTCGCACATATTACGCGCTTGCATACTGTAAAATATCTCGGTGTTCACATTGACAGCAAACTTTCGTGGGGTCCCCATGTCGAAACAATCGCCTCCACTGCACGCAAGACCCTTGGTTATATCTTCAGGAATCTTCGCCATGCATCTTTAAAAACCAAGCTCCTTGCATACAAAACATTCGTTCTTCCTCAGTTGGAATACGCATGCGAAGTGTGGGACCCGTATCTCGTGTGTCATGCCTCCACATTGGAACGAGTCCAGCGACTTGCTGCGCGAATTATTTCAACGGATTTTCGGCGCGAAACTAGTGTTTCAAACTTGCTTACTGCCCTCGGCCTTGAAACTCTTTCTGAGCGCCGTAAATCTAGGCGTATATCACTTTTCTCAGACATCCTTTCCGGACGGTCACCGCTAAAGCTCCCAGACACGTTTTTGCGGGTAGAAACTGCGCGACGAACTCATTTGAATGTTCAGGTAAGAGGGCCCATCATCCGATTTAATCCATATTTCCACTCCTTTTTTCCGCGAACTGCTCGGGACTGGAATGCTCTAGACTACCATTTTCAGTTGTAGCCAAACCGATCGGAAGACAAATGCTTGTGAACACCGGGACAATTTGTACCTTTCTTTTGGGTTCTGACTTTTTATTGTTTTTAATCCTTGAACTGTAAAACTCTGTTTAACTGCCTTGGAAGGGATGATCTCGAAGCAGTTCACGCAGTCGTGCCCGCTTGAGGTCACAAGAAACATTATCTCTGATTCGCTGTGAGAGCCATAGCCACTAGGCTATGGATCTCACAATGGGTGTGCAGACGTGAACGAACGCATGAAAAAAATGCGGCCCCACAAATAATCGGTTCGCACAGCCTATCCGCGACTGAACACGCGGTCCTAGTAAAATAATAATAATAATAATAATAATAATAATAATAATAATAATAATAATAATAATAATAATAATAATAATAATAATAATAATAATGAGTTCTTTACACGTTTTTCCTCAGTCACCATTCAGATTTAATGGCAGCAGCAAGCGCCGCAAAAACATGTTGATAATCATGTAAGGCGTGAAGTTGCATGGAGCCCTGTTAAAATTGGGTGTCCCCTGTATAAACCGCGCAGACTTTTAAACTTTATTTTTTGTCCTATGGGACTAATGGTCAACTCTGTATAGATCGATCAATCGCTCAAGCTAGTTGCACAGGCTTGTGAACAGTATCTATGTGACACATTTTAAAAGTACCCTACCAGAAAAAGTAGCGACTATCTACCTTGATGTAGTCGCTACTTTTTAATCACGGTAAGTTCGTCAAAAACACTAGGAATGTGATTTTGTCCAACTCCGACCATTTTTACAGAAATAAGAATTTTCAGCCGAAATGCAGAATTCCCGGGCATTTTGGAAATGTGTGGTAGAACCTGCATGCTTCCGGAAAATGAAAAAAAAATGATCGAGACCAAATTTTACTTGTGAGAAAAATTGAATTCGCAGAGTTTTAATGAAGTCTGGCACTGACTGCAATAAAAGATTCATTTTAAAACTCGCTTCCTAAAGAAAATTTGGCTATA
>JASGXE010006588.1:0-27331 GCA_030068105.1 Sinentomon sp. SZTP_YWyxl | reverse complement strand
GCCATTTGGCAATGCAGTTGGAGCAGGAGATGCAGTTGGTGTGGAATGACGTTTATGTAGCTCATGCTCATGCTCATGCTCCGATCGAAATGACACACCCTCTGAATCATGCCACAATCTTTATTGCCACCCATTTGTCAGCCTTCAATTCGAAGAAAAAAATGAAATTGCCCGGTTTTGAAATAAAAATTTCGGAATCTGTGGAGTTGGGTGGAGTTTTGACACAAAAACGAGCGAAAAATTGCCCGTTGACGTGGGAAAAACGAGGTCAAAAATTCCGCAAACTCTTGAGTCCCATCCTGCTCTGCAATAATCTACAACGGTAGCATGCATTCCTGTGTGACTTGAGAAACGGATTGAGCTTGGGCTTGGGCAGGCCGGACTGCCATTCCAACTTGGTCAGGGCAGGCAAGAATGTCGTTGCGCTGCATTCACTTTGGCAGACTTTAACCACTGTCCCAGGTACCAACACATTGTGTCATTGGAATGCCCAAGACAAGACTTGCAGGTACCAACATCCCCACTGCCATCAGCTCAAGAACTTTATCAAAAGCCCAGCCCTCACACCTATTCTATTCGTTTACTGGCTGTTTTCATATTATTTTAGCTGGGAATTTGTACAAAAAATAAAGGTAAGTATTTTTCCCTCACTCTCTGCACAAACCACAAAAGTTATTGAAATTTCTGGTTGTGTTTTTTTTAGAAAAGGTTGTTGAAGTAAAAAGTTCTGAAATGTTAGTTTGTTGGGTAGGTATGTACAGACAGAAATATATTAATTGTGACATATACAGATTTAAATGGAACACCAGGGTTTAAATGGGCACCAAATGGGTTACTGTCATTGTACAGAACCCGTATTTTACACGTGGATTTTCCGGAACAAATTGAAGACAAAAACTTCAGTGCCGATTTTTTCTCCGACACACCTTTTTCAAGAAAGCCCCCCAAAGTTCCCCAAAATGTCCATTTTGGTCCCGAAAGTGTAAGACTCATTTTCACAGCAGCTTCAAAATGGGGGCGGGTCGGAGGAATTTTTCCCTGGATGTTTTGTCTTCGGGATGTTCTGAGGAACCTATTTGTAAAAAATAGGGTCTCTGCAGATGATTTTTGCATCCGGCCCGCTGGGTCCCACAGGTATGTCCCATTTTGTGGATTTTGGGGGACCATATCTGGGAAATGGGGGGTCTGATCATATTTTGCCTAGCATTATTTTGTTTTAGGTTGGTTTTAGGAACCCATGCACAGAAAATGGTGTCTCCAGGATGAAAATGAGTCTTACACTTTCGGCCCCAAATTGGTCATTTTGGGGAACTTTGGGGGCCCTTTCTTGAAAAATGTGGGTCGGAGAAAAAATTGTCACTGAAGTTTTTGTCTTCAATTTGTCCTGGAAAATCCATGTCTGAGATATGGGTTCTGTACGATGATGACAGTATCCCATTTGGTGCCCATTTAAACCCTGGTGTCCCATTTAAATCTGTATATGTCACAATTAATATTTTTCTTACTGTACCTATTCGTACTGTAAATTCTACAATTAATATATTTTTTGAAGTGCAGGTTATTTTTCTGGGAAACAATAGAAAATTTCACAAATGATGTGTTGAAATTTGAACATCATCTTAGTTGGCCTGACTTGACGTCTTGGTATCACAGATGGAGATGACAGTTTTTCATTGATTTGTTCGTTGATTTGTACATTTTCTTATCATTTCAGGTTGACAGTTATGTCTGGAGTTCTTCAGATTGTTAATGCACAAACTGCTGATTCTGGCAATTATCGGCAAGTTCTTGTTATGTCCACCCTGTGTTCTGTTCGTGTTCTGAGGTCATTTTGAAACAAAAATAGGCTATTTTTAGGATTCCAACAGGCCAAAACTTTTTCGTATTCATTTTCCTTTTCATTTTTTATCTTTACCCTTTTCATATCTTGATCCGTTTTCAGCGAGATCATTCTGGAAATGAATTTGGTTTCTGCTGAGAATTTTCTTGCTTTGCATGCAGATGCCATTCTGCTAAATCACACACTTGTATTAAGTTCGGTATTGTTCTCTCACAGGTGCACCATGCAACATATTGCTATAAACTTGGTCTCTCATGCAGTTTTATCCTTTATGTCTTTGCTTGCAAAATTGCATGAATTTTCGACTGGTGGTTTCGTTTCTGTTAGCATTTGAATTCGGTCTTATTTTGGCTGAGGTCATTTGAATGTTTCGTTAGAGGAACAAAGAGTGGTTATGAAATGTTTCACTGTCCTGTGATGAAACCGTCTGAGATTCATCAACAGCAGGCTGCTCCAAGTTTGCAGAGACTTTTCTTTCCACCGTGCACCATGCAGAGTGGCCCGGACGTCCCCTCTGACGACACAGCCAAAAATGGTAGCGGACCACCAATTCTAAAAATGATGCTGTTTTTTGGCTGCGTCAATAAGACTATTCTTATGTTTATTTGATTTTCTCCAGTGTTTCATTGGAATTATTATTTGTGATTCCTCACCTGTTTCCTTTTCCTTTTTCAGATGTGTTGCCATCAATGTCATGTTGGGAAAACGTCGCTTCAGCAGTGATGCCTCTTTCATAGTTATTCCTAACAATTCCTTGTTGTCTTTGGAAGAAAATGACAGCTTTGATAGTAGTGTCGATAGAAGAAGAAGAATTAGTCAAACAACATTCACTGGAAGTCCCAGGTTTCTCTCTTTACCTGGAGACTTTTCAGTGACTGTGACTGGGCAGCAGGCATCACCATTTGCAGATTCCTTACTGGCTGATGTTCAGTCTCTTCTCGCAGGTAAGTCCCCTTTTATTTTCTTATGTATTATTTCAAAGTAATCCCTGGTTTCACAGGTCTACGCTCACCTCACGCACCGAAACCAAGTGGGTGATGGTGGGGGTTTGCACTGTTTGGCGATCGGCCACACACACACGGGCACACACATTGGTGAAGGCAGCGAACTTGGCTGAGATGGGTGTTTTGAGAAGTGCAGCAGCATCACACATAATGACGGTCAGTTGGGCAAGTTTCACTGATGAGATCGATGGTCCTGCCATGGTCAAGCTTCTGGTTGGTTTGTGTGGGACCCATCACATCCTTCAGGATAGCGAGGGACCACGCACGACCATAAATAGGAGCTGAGATCTGGAGGGAGTGAGATAAGGGGCCACATGACAAACCAGACACATGGTGAAGGACTGTAGGTATTGCGTGCCCAGTTTTTCCAACGAGGATCAAAATCTGATCCGAGATCAGGAGCCACTCATCTCGGATCAAGTCAAATTTGTGTTTTTTTTTATCTGATCTGAGATCTGTCGTAACTGATCCTGAATCAGTGGCTGATCTCAGATCAAAATTGTGTGTTTTTCCAAGGTGGCTAAGTCCTGATCTGAGATCAGGACCACCTGACGGATGAATCCCCGCAACTCTGCAAAAGAGCAATTTTGCTCTCGAACCTGGGTAGTGGGTACTCACCGAAAAAGTGATCACCACAGCAATCCTCGAGGGATCTACGATTACTCTACCATTTTCCCCACCATGGAGTGGATAGATGCAAAGGGGTGGCGATGAACGGCGAAAAATATTCCTGTTTTGCAAAAAAAAAATTACTGCCAATTTGGCAGCCACAATCAACCCAAAATCTCAAAATTTACTTATCCTAACTAGATTCCCTGCCAGGGGATCTGTCCCTTTGAAGCCCACTGTCCCTGAATTGGTGGTACATGAATGCAGGTAGGCCTAAATTATATTTTACTGTTCGGGTGTCTTTGTTTACAAAAAATAGCACACATCAACATCATCACATCTGAAAGAATGCTTTTTCTGGCATCAGCAAACTCTTGATTGATATCTGTTCACATCTTCACTTGTGTTATGTTTGGCTCTCTGAGCCTGAGAATGAATGTGTTTCACGTATTGATATTTTTGTCATTTTTCTTTTTTTCTTTTCAGGTGGTCATGCCCTTGGTGTGCGCAAGGAGTTTGATAATGTTTTGGCTTTATCTCCAAGACCAGTGCCATATCCCACTTTTATTCGCACCGCAATGCAAGGTGATGATGTCACATTGGAGTGCATGGCAACTGGAAATCAGCCTCTGTCATTACGCTGGCAAAAGATTAGCAGTGGTATGTTCGGTAGGAGTAGGTACTCTTTCCGGTTTATCATCTCCATCCCATCTCGCTTCATTTTCATTTTCTGTTCCACATCCATTTTGGGCTGCATCCTTGATGCCCAGTTTTTCCAACAGGATTCAAATTTCGGTTTAAACTGAAATCAACTGATATTAGATCACATCCGTATTTTAAACCGGATCATGCAATATAGACTTCATCCATGAATTTTGACTCGCTTTTGCATTGAAAATTGTGTTTTGAAAACTTTTTTTGAATGGCATAATTTATAGTTTTGCTTGGATGAAAGTGTCCTGGGCATTTTCTATGTCCGGAAATGCACAGATTACACAAAGTGTTTTTCACACCAACTGTGCTTCATTTCTCCTAAAATGGCAGAAGTGAAGCATTTGGTGTCCTGAACGAGGGAATAATGTTTTTGTGCTTCGTGGAAGAGAGGAAATGATGCTCGGAGTAAAACTTGGAAATTCATAAAAACCTGGAAAACGATTTGGAAAAATACCAAAGAAGTGTAAATGGCTAAAAATTGAAAGTTGGTGATTGCAACTCTTTGTTTTCTGAAGCCGGTACCGGAGCACTCGAATTCACTTTCAAACAAACCACTGAAAGCATAAAGGGGTCGTTTTTGCCAGAAGGGGTGGTGGAAAATCATTGTTCGTATCTTTTCTCCAGCCCAGGCATCCAATCTCCATCACCTCTCCCATTTGGGGTCAAATCCATCAGCCCAGTTTTTCAAAATTTCACTTTGTAACATCCGTGCATTTCCAGGTCACATAAAAAGTAGGCCTCACTTTCGCTTGGCTAATGAAAAAATGACCGAAGTACATTGCCACAAACTATTCCACTTTGAACATGGAAAACCGTATGGATGGGTCAACTTTTATTTGGGACATTGGGCACTATAGGGTCTTTCTAAAGTCTAGTTGACTACTGCCCCAGATAAGAACATTGCAGTTTTTGGGCAATCACAATCACAGTAGGTGGGTTGAGCTGTGTGCGATGCTTCTTAGGTACCTACAATTCGATTCGACTGCATCAGTGTCTGCTCTATCTATCTATGTAGGCCTACTTTAAGTACATAACATGCAGTCTGGATCTGAAAAAAATGCAGATTTAGCAAAGCACAAGGTCAGCAGAACTGAGAATCAGATGGCGTAGACATTTTTCAAGAATTCGGCACCATGGGGAAAAAATTCCCTTGAATGAAAATGTCTATCCTGTCCAGAGCAATGCACATTCGTATTTTCTACTTTCTGGAATGTGCACTGACTGCACTGCATGACAATCAGCTGGACACACAATTCGCATTGGTCTTCTCATTTCAGGAATGTCGGATGTTTTGAACACTGCAGAGGGTGGGTTCATTCAAGATGCATTTTTTTAGGTCCTAGTTGCCTGTACCTGTAGGATATCCTCAACCAAAATGGAAATAGAGGCTCCAGCATTGAATGTTGTTTTATTTATCTATGCTCTTTTGTATTAATAATTTGTACACCACGACAATGCCCAGATGGTTGATACTGTTTGATATTTTCACCTTGTAATTTGCACAGGAGATGTTCATGAAAATGTAAAAGAAACAACAGCAAGGATAACGAAATTTAAACAAACTGTAAACAGTACGTTGAAAACTTGGAGATGTGTCTGACGCTAAAATATCACCATTACCGGTAGAGCACATTGAAAATTGTGAGAAAGAATTGGCACAGCCAAGACGAAATCAGCCATTTCAACAATCTTTTGTGATTTCTTTGTCATTTCAGTCGTTAAAAGGCAATTCCAGCAATAATTGTGAATGGGCGATTTTCCACGAAATATGAAAATTTCCATGGAATTCATTGATTTCCACTAAATATCTCCCTTTTTCAGCTTTACATGCGAAAACGCCATGCCATGCCTTTCCCTTTTATTTTTTTTAGTGGCAAGCACAGTGGACAAAAATGTTGCAAAAATTACTGAAAATGAATTTTTGACAGGTTCTTGCATTTTTATTTCCACCGCCAAATAACAAAATTTTTAGACTTTGAGTAAAATCTTCCAAAAATTATCACCATTTTCAGCATGCTCTACTTACTGGGAAGTTGAGACAATTTATCTCCATGGTACGAGTTGAGTCGACGTTTCGGTGGTGCGAGTTGACAAAAAAATAACAATAGCTGATTTATCCTGCTTTGGATGTTTACCCCCTGATTAATAATCCCTTGTGAAATGGTAATCTCTTTTGAGAAAACCGGGAGATGACCTACATGTCAAATAGCTGTCCCTAACTGAGTCTGGATAGGGCTAGATCTACCTTTCAGCTCGGCCTTGTTCAATCAGGGATTTGGTTGAGCTCCACTGAGGCCTAAAAAATGACATTTCTGTTACTTTAGGCGAGTTTATTCATGAAAATCTGGGGATTCCAGTCGTGAAAAATACATTTTTTTCAATTCCATGTGGTTCAGAAGTTACAAACCAAATTGCAAATGCACCTCAATGAATTTTTACGCTATTTCATAATCATTCGCTAATTGTTCCTGCCAAATCAGGGACTCCTTTTACATAAGTGTTTCAAATTGTGACCTTCTAGGTCGTATCTAGGCCGAGAATTTCCATAACAGAGTTTTACGATACCGCATTTTTTTCTGGTAGAAAGCCGTATCTTCAGAAAATTCTGCAATTTATTCGGAACTGAAATTTTTCATGTTTGGCAAACCCTTGAATTCTATGTCTCAATCTCAGCTTAGAAACAACGTCGAAGGTTAAAAATTTGCTTATTATTATGTAATTACGAAAAAATTGTCCCCTGGGTAGAAAGGTAGAATGGTCAAAATCGGGCTATCCTATATGGATTTCTGTGATATTAACTCCTCAAGCCTGGAATTACGAATTCGGCATTTGCAATGGTATTCCGCAATTTTCGGCACCAAAAAGTGTTGCTCCCGCCGGAATTAATAATTTTTGCAAGGATTTTCGAAAAACGGAAAAAGCAGAAATGCATGCATTTCCCGCCCAACCAAGCCAGATTTCTGCTCTGTGTCAATAAAATCACTCATATTTTGATGTTTTCAACCAAACCACTTTTGCACAAAAAAACTGGCCAAAACACACACAAACCATTGGAAACCGCACCAAAATTGAGCAAAAACTGGAAAAAACAGGAAATTTCAACACGACGCCATTTCAAAACGAATGCAGCAAATCGAGTGAAATAAGCGTCTGCTAAATCGCGCGTCTTTCGACTTTTCGAAAATTCAAATTTCGGCGGCCGGCAGATGTCGCGCGATTGCGCCAATTTGAAACGGTTGGACCGATTTTGGTGGAATAAACGTAGTCTGGATCGCTGTTTATTCCTCTTTCCGACTATGAAAATTTTAGCCAACGCGATTCGCGTCGATAAACCCATTTGAATGCATGGTATTCCCACGCGTACGGTGTACGGACTTCGGCAAATCGCCACAGCTTTAAACATGCGTACACCTTACGTCAGTCGGATATCAGTTGCAGTTTTCGAGCGCGTAAGGTGTACGGGCGCCGGGCTTGACCGGTTAATGCATTGTTAAATTATGACAGTAAAAATTTGCCATTTTTTGACACAAGCCTTAATTTAATGAATGAATGAATGAATGAATGGAGCAAAAATGAAGTTAGGCATGAGGATGCTGACCTTGGCGCTCCAGTGATCAAAAGATTAGCTAATTTTTGGAGAACAAATGGGCCACAGCTCCTTAAAACCAGTAACACCAGCCGAGGGGTGATCCAGTGCGGAGTAGCTCTAATCCGAGGTTGCAGAGTAATTTTTTTACATTGAAGTAAATGGCGAAAATTTAATTCGAAACCTCGGGAGGTTGCAGAGTAATTTTTTTACATTGAAGTAAATGGCGAAAATTTAATTTGAAACCTCGGGAGGTTGCAGAGTAATTTTTTTACATTGAAGTAAATGGCGAAAATTTAATTCGAAACCTCGGGAGGTTGCAGAGTAATTTTTTTACATTGAAGTAAATGGCGAAAATTTAATTCGAAACCTCGGGAGGTTGCAGAGTAATTTTTTTACATTGAAGTAAATGGCGAAAATTTAATTCGAAACCTCGGGAGGTTGCAGAGTAATTTTTTTTACATTGAAGTAAATGGCGAAAATTTAATTCGAAACCTCGGGAGGTTGCAGAGTTTTTTTACATTGAAGTAAATGGCAAAAATTTAATTCGAAACCTCGGGAGGTTGCAGAGTAATTTTTTTACATTGAAGTAAATGGCGAAAATTTAATTCGAAACCTCGGATCAGCGCTAATCCGCACTGGATCACCCCACGGCAGGGCTGTGAAATTTTGCACAGAACTTAGTTATACCATACCTTGCCGAGCCGGAAGTCGTACATTTATGACAAAATTCAAAACTTGTTACGCTGGTGCATTTCCACGATGATGTCGCATGTCATGAATTTGTGACAAAAAAAAAGGAAAATCATGAAATGACCTGTCGCATTTTTGATGAGATTGGGGTTATCGAAATTTCCAAACGTCAGAAATATCGACGCATAAATTGTAAAGATTCCCAAGTGACAAAATGAATGTTCTGAATTAAATGCAAATAAAGTTCTCATTCGCTGAAAAATGTTGAAAAATTGCAAAGGGAGGCAAGTGACACGACCACTTATTCTATCGAAATCTTCCTTTTCTTGAAAATTGTAAACCCAGCTATGTATATATCTATCAGTATCACTTGACTATCTATCTATCCAATTTGGAACTCTTTGCATGTGTAAATTATAAAAGCAGCCAAGTGACATTTGCCCGTTTGTCCAATCTCTGAGTCAGTTTTAAAATACTAGATTGCATGTGCTGCCAACTGATACTTGACCATGTTTCCATTTTCCTTTTCTCCTTCATTGACTTTGAAATTTCGAAAATGGGCAAATGTCACTTACCCTTGCATTCATTCGTAGCAGAAAGTGGAAAGCAAATTGTTAAGAAGGTCAAATGGCACTTACTGCCTTTCAAATCTCATGCTTACAACAAAGTGCAAATTGCATCAACGGTCAAGTAGCACTTGGCCGCTTGTTCATCCGGAAAGTCGTTGACAACCTATATTGCAAAGGCGGTCAATTTACACAAATAATTTGTTTTGTTTTGTTTTTAAATAATACTTAACGTTGTTTTTGTGGATAAGTGACTTTCCACCGCTTCCAATTGAAATTAAAAAAAATTATTTGATTTTAATATTATTGGGGGCTAAGGGCATAGTGGGATGCATTCACGTTGAACCGCGCCCCAGGTTCCCCGTACGAAAGGTTCGCGGGCCTGAGCGTGTGGCCTCTTGATGACAGATTACTTTATTGGCTGACCTCGGAGGTTCGCCAGCAAAAACCCACACGTTGAGGTGAGAATCCTCTTAGACCGAGTGGAACAGTGCCATATGGCCCCACTTGGGCAACCCAGGATGGATTAGGTTATATCATTAGAGGCCATCCGCATCAACAGGACCTCACCAAACTGCCTGCCAGCATGCTCAGCACCGATGAAAGATCCTCTCCACAAGCAGTAGACCACACTAAACATCTGATGCTCTTGGGCTAAGAAAGCAGGCTACAGGACCCAGAGGCGAGGGCAAGTAACGAATGACAAAAGGACGACGTCACAGGAGTTACCTAAACACAGGATGGTCCTATCATTCTCTCATTTCATCATCTGATTCAAAGGGACATCGTATAAAGGGAATTCATTTATGCGTAATCATTAATGTTTTTGTGTCTGTACCATCACATAGTCACATTGTCACAGTCTTCTATAATAAGGGCATTCCTTTTCGGATTTCTGACATTTGGACGCTGCATCCTTCTGACGGAAACATTACCTACTGAAGTGGTACATTACATACTGGTTACACTTTCGGACAGGTCTCTGCCTCAGGATACTTGTGTGTGTAGTCCCAGCATCTGTAATTCTTGAGCTCTCTACTTCTGAATAAGTTTTCACGAACCAAAGTAAGGTAGAGATCGGTGGAAAGTGACGGTAAGCTTCAACCATCTTTGTCAAGCAAGCTTCAACCATCTTTGTCATAGTATCCTTGAACTTTCTAAACTAGGGTGGGTTGTTGCGGTGGAAATCCCCCGCAATGCACTGCAGGGACTGAAATGAACAGCGAATTCCGCTGACCAGAGAAACTGTTGCCCAGTCACTTGGTAGTTTTTATCACATGGTTCGGCTGACGGGGAACGGGTGCGGCATGGAGATGGGGAGACCGGAGATCGGGCAGTTCCGAGGGTCATGCAGGAGGGGGAGGGAAGAATAGCTCCTCCAGTGGGTGATGACAGGACCACCCCCTTTGCGGCGGGACTCGGGGGCCCGAAATCATCTCCCCCCACGAGACGTGCGGCCCAGGAGATGAGGGACCAAACACCACACTCCCTATATCTTTCTCCGACTTTTCCACTCTTTCTATCACTCTCTGTCTCTTTCTTTGTATCTGCATCTCCTTCTCGAATCTCCCATCTTCCTCTTCTCCCTCGCTCCTCTTCCTTCATACCTCTCTACACCCCTCTTCCACTCTCTTAACTATTTCTTGCTCTCCTCTTTGTTTTCTCTCTCGGTACGGTGGGTGGTGAGCCAGTGGTGAGAGCAGCTACCTCCGTTCCGTGCTCTTTTCTCTATTACCAGAGTTAACAGTTTTCTGGCTCTGCATGAACTCGCAATCCTCCTGACAACTTAGCAGTCTCACGAGGGACTTGGGGGATCAAGACTCCCCCCACGAGGGAGTCGTGGGCGCAACAAAGAAAGAAAGAAGAATTTGATTGCAACATTATTGGATTGGGTTAAGTTAAAAGAGTCATTGTATCACTTGAACGATCTTGGCGGTTCGTTTTCGGCAATTTCCACGTTGAACAAATGGCAAAATTATAAAAGTTTCGACATCTTCTGTTGGATGATAATTTCTTTTTTGGAAACAAATGCATCGTTTGATTCCATCAACCATTTTTATTCCCGAAAATTGGGTTTAAAACATAGGTGATGGGGTCTTCAAACACCAAGCAAAAGGAATGTTCCTATCCCATTTAACCAAAGAAACAGCTCTCTTTAGCAAAGGGAAATCAAAACCAGGATCACTAAAATTCTTTGAAAGTCAGAGCGAAACCAAAACTTTAGACTTAAGATCATCAAATAAAGCAAAAGCACAAGAATGGTCACTCAAGTCTGACATTATTGCTCCAGAGGTGATCAAGACATGTTTCAGTAAATGGAAAGACAGAATGCTTTCTGGAAGCTACGTTTACAGAGAATTTAATCCATAAGATAACATAAGTGAGAGACTTGGATCACAAGGAGCAAGTAAATCAATATTGATCAATATTGTATGAAATAAGATCTTTCTTTTCTTGTTTGACAGCAAGCAGAAGAACCTCAAGGGATTGCAAAAACATCTGAACATTATCCCAAGGGGATGTCTTTCTATAAACGGCACAGAAAACAACATTCCGATTGGAACTCCCAGTTTGAGTCAGTTTTACAATGAGCTCATTTCAAATACACTCACAATGGGTCAGGTCTAGGTTTAAAAGCAAAGAATGCTTCAGAAATGTTCACACCAACACCTCCAGCACAGTGGGTATCAGTCTCTTTAAAGCTAACAAACTTAATTAGTCCCTATTCTAACTAGGGCTGAGCCGGTGCCGGTACCAGTACCTAGTGGTACCTGCGGGTCCTGTACCGGTACCGGATGCTGGTTTTAAGGGGCTAAATTCCGATCCTCGTGACGCAGTGGTTAGCTCGTCTGTCTCGTAATATGATGGTTGCAGGTTCGAATCCCATTCGGGACACGAGCATTTGCCGTGGTACAAATCGTGTCTGCATCTTCCCTCGGCGAGGCATGGTGAATGCGGTCGGAAAGACAGACTTAAGTGGCCAATCTGTTAGTCCTTCGGATGGAACTTTAAGAAGGAGGTCCCGTGTGCAGCATCACACTGCGCACGTTAAAGAACACCTAGCTCCAGGTCCAAGTCAGAGGCTTGGCAGGTTACATAAACACAGAAGCCACTTGGTATCACTTGCCGATACTTGACGTCGGTCATCCTGCGGGTTGGCAATGCCGTAAAACCGGTAGTGTCGGCAGTTGTGACTGAGGTCTTAGTGCCGTGGAGCGGTGGGTGCTGCAGCAATTGTACTCTGGAGTATGCCGGTACCTCTCCTGGACCCATCAATTGGGTGCCTGGAGCGGTGGGTGCTAGAGCAGCTATTTTCAGGTGATATTTGCCATAACCTCGCCGTGGACCGTGGCTGACGTCACTACAAAAGCGGTCGGACCACCAGCCGAAGACGATATTTCAATCCATATAACTCAAAGAAGAATAAATTGGCAACGGGAGCTTTTTTTTTCGATTTGTACCAGCCGAAGCTGGGAACCAGGGTTGGTCGATCGCAGATAGCGTCGTCCTGGAGGTAGGGGGTCCTTTCAGACCCGGTCCTTACAGATCAGATAAAAAACCCCTTCTTTGCAGCCCCAGAGAGAAGCTGCAGTTGCAAAAAAATCTAAGAATAATTGGAAGATGGCCCTTCCGGGGACTCTCTTTTTACCAAATCATTCGCGAAGCCCTGCCACCAAGCTTCTGTCAGCTGCCACCAGACTGCAAGAGGAGCAGTTTTACTCAAAATCAACTTAGACTGAATTTTCCCACTGCTATTTTCTGACTTCTGGAGATGGTGCCAAGCAATACACTGCCAAGCAATACCTCGAAGAATTTTTTTTATCTATTTTCTTTGATGCTTGATGGACTGTTTTAAAATGCACGATCGAATGTAGGGCAGATGGAAAACTGAAAGCTGGAAATGGCATTCCATTTGATAAATGCCAGCCAAACGTATGCAAGTCCTATGTGGCACCATCTTCAGAATTAATTGCAAGTTGAAATCTGAATGTCTTAAACAGGCAATCTACCATGCAAAGAAAAACAGCAACTTCAAAGTGGGGCTTGTAATAGAATTTGTGGCAGAAAAAAACATTACGTGGTGGAAAGAAAAAAATGTGCATTTTGAAGCCATCTTAAAACAGTCTTTTGCTTTGAAGGTTGCTTCCTGCCAAGCTAGTCTGATCAAACTACGAGGGAAGGTCAAGTTCCGATTGCACTTGCAAAGAAAATGAAATGCTGCACACTTGATTTTTGCTGCAGTGATTACTCATTATCATTGTACTCTCCTTGCAAAATTACACCAATCTGCCATCGGTGGAAGAGCTATACAGGAGTCCTTCATGTAGTGCTTCCTGTTGCTCTCCAGAAAGCCATTTTTCACTGCTGTTTTCACTTTTCAGCTCCTGAATCACTTGAAAACTTCCTTCCTTGGAGTTGATAATTCAGGGAACGAAAAGGGGTATTATTCCAAAGGTCCCAAGTGAAGACAATTGGGAAGATGCTGCAGAATTACAAAATTGCTATCATTCGAAGCCTGAACAGTTTCTTGACTGATGCTTCTCTGGCCATTGTTTTGCAGAATTGACATTTTTTCTGACCGTGGAACTGCTGCAGAAAAATTACCACAGAAAAAGCACACCTTTTAGAAATGCAAAGTGCTTTGAGGGGGAAGGCTAAAACACAACAAGCATCAAAATGCAACAAGTTTCAATGAAATCACCAAACATTAACTTGGCAAGTGCAAGCAGAACTTGACCAGCCCTCGTATCTTCACCGCAGGTGAAAACAAAGAAAACCTGCAAATTGCATTCGCAACTTTCGTTGTTCCACAGTCAAAATTCACACAGAGCAGGTGCCGAACAACAGCCAAAAACCGAAAGGATGAGCTGAAAACAAAAGTGCGCAGCCATCCTGGTGTATCCAGTCGAGAAACATGTCTGAAGACAAGAATCTCATCAACGATGAGCTGATGTTTTGAATCCTGGCGCATCCAGTGAAAAAATCTTTGCGCTCTTTAGAAGTCCCTTTCAGAAGAAGATTGCAAGGCTTCCAAGTTCCAGGGAACAGCGCCAAAGAGCGAAACCTTAAGCTAAATAACCAAAGCACGCAAAACGTCCTGGCGTATCCAGACGAGAAGCTTCTCGGGAATCGCAAGGGTGGCGAATCAATGTTTTTCGTACTGGCGCATCCAGTCGAAAACCTTTGCACTCTTCTCAGAGCTGAAGAAGAGTGCAACGTTTGCACTTTTCCCCTTTAGGATTCCACAATCTGCCACAGAAAACGCCAAAGATTGAAAGGTGTGTCGAAAAACGAAGGTGCACAACGTCCTGGTGTATCCAGTCGAGAAGCTTGATGTCCGAGCGCGATAATCAGATTGACCGCAAAAGCGATATTTTGCATCCTCCTGTCGAAAATCTTTGCCCACCCTGGCCCCAGTGGGAAATTCGTTGAAGAAAAGAATGGCAACTCCAGATAACAGGCACAAGCACTTCAGTGGTCTGCTGAGCAGTGCGACAGAAATCATGCTGTGTTATGGTCGACCACAAACAAATTGCCGCAGGACAGTTGGACGACTTCCAATTGACCAGGATTGCTTGCATGGTCACAGATTGCAAGGTCCGCACTGATATGCCTGCTGCAACAGTTGCATCTGGCTTTTATAATGCTTTGTAGAGCCCCAGAGGGAGGGGCCTGGGAAGAGTCTGGGTCAAATGGGCGGGGCTTGCGAAATGCATTTAGTTTCAACGGCATGCTCCTCCCACTCATGCCTCTCAGGTGCATATAAAAGCCAGAGGCAGAAACCCAACTTCATTCAGTTCAGGTGATGGAATTGTGGGCTCCACAGCACATTTTGAGGTGCTGTGATGTCAACTGTATGTTGACCACCCAACCGGTGCCAGTAGGCCATATCAAAAGGCCATATACCCACCGGTACCGGTACCATTGATACCGGTCCGGTACCAGTAAACGGTAACTGGTACCGGCTCAGCCCTAATTCTAACCCACTGATTCCAAATGATTCTTTATGCTTTGTACTTCAATTACCAATTTAGAGATTTTTATTATTATTATTATCATATCAATAGAGATTTTTTTATTATTTTCTCTCTTTGCTATTTTTTGTTTATTTCAGACTTAACTGCTACCAATTTGACTGATTCAAAGCTATTCCAAAATAACCTCAATTTACTCAGGGTACAATCAGCCGATTCTGGCATTTACGCTTGTTTGATAGATAATTATTATCGTTACGAGTACAACAATAATTCAGATGATTCCAAGTTGCCATTTGTTGTTGTTGATCATAAGATTGCCAGCAGCAGCAGTCCGAGCAATAGAAGTCAGGTTCTGTTGGATTCAAATTCAGATTCAGATGATGATGTAATGGCCGATGCTTCTTCTGATCAAATTGAAGTGACTAGTCCACATTTTCAGGTTAGCTGTTTTAACAGAACTGAAGCCATCTCACTGTCACTGAACCGAGGCAGTCATTTTGCTTGTTTTTATTGAATTGGATTGGAAAAAAATTCAATTGGATTGGAAAAATTTTGCAAGTCATATTTCTTGAAACAACTTGCAATAAACCGAGGCAAATTCATCATTATGTCATACTCCCTGCCCCACCGACCAAAAGACCAAAAAATCCATTGAACGCATCGATATTGAAACAAAAAAAAAACCACAAGGTTATCCAGTGTTATTGTTGTGTTATGTTTATCTAGTGTTATCAAGGTTATCCAGTGTGCAGATGGTGCATTCCAATGCCATAAGGTGGTCTGCCTGACTGACCTGACCTCTTGCAAAAAAAGAAATATGCTCCGTAATCACAGAGCCTGCACCACCGATCTCCAAACGATCTATCTATTCGCATTGGAAGAAGAACAAAGAAAAAATGTCAAGGATGCCAATGCCAGGTGCTGTGCAACCATGAAAATGACAAATGTTTCACACGTACATTTAGAAATGTGCCCTAAGTGTAACAACAAGAGGCATGACAAACTTCTTTCAGGTCTGATTTTAAGGGGAGAGTTCCCTTTAAGTTATTCTAACTTCGGTGTTTGTTGACCGATTTTGTTCAGACTTGCACTTCTTTTGAAGTCAACTTCTGTCGTCCATGGCAGTGACCAATCAGATTCGATCGTGCTTTTGGATTCTTTAGTAAAGCTTCGCCACACTCGGAACTAAAATGGGGAAAGGGAAATGGACGGGACAAGCTAAGCTATTGCTACAAACCCAGATCGTGGAGAACTCAAACTGACTTCTCTTACTGCAATTGGTTCCCATTGTCTTGCAACTTCAGTAAAATATTTTCGTCATTCAGCTGACATGGAAACGTTACTGACAGGTGATTCTCAAGCAAGAATATTGGTCACAAAGTCTGCATACGTAGATGCACCCATATTTAGCCAAACTTGACAATTTTTACAAAACAGAGCACTGTGGCCATGAATTCAAAACAGCACTCGTGTGTAAGGGGGTTAGCTGTTAGGATAGAAAGTTTCTCTCTCACCTCCAATGAGTGATTCTATCTTCAGATCTTCTTCGCTGGTTGATGGACACGTTTACAGACTGATCACAGTTGGGAGGAGAAACGATAGGGTGGAATTAGGAATGAGATACACTGAAGGCAAAGGATTTATTATTATTAGCAAAAAAGCAAAAGGACAACAAAAGCAGGAGAACGGGCACAGATTGTCAAGCAGAGGACAGATGCTTGGGGAGAAGTAGAGATATCGGTAAAGCGCCACAGGAAAGAGATCTGCAGCCACAGCGTTGGTCACTTCCGAAGGATGGCAGGTCACTTCCTTTTGGTTGGAAGCAGTCACTACGAAGAGAAAATGGAAAATGGAAAACTTGCATAAACATACATCTGCAAAATGTGGATTGGAATGGCTCTGGCTCAATCAAGGACAAGTTTAGTTCTCTGTAATTTGTTTAGAGACACAGATTTCGTGTTTTGCGCTGCTGTCAAAATGACCTACCTGGTCTTCGGCTTTTGGCTGCAGGATTTATTTATTTATTCATTTGTCACAAATTTGCAAGCAATTATTCAAATATAAAATAAAACAGCAAGTAACAATGACAATAAACTAACAATAACACAATGGTCCAATAATATTTCAAATGGAGAATCCTGCAAACTAGAACGGAATCAAACAGGGAGCTTTTTTTTCACTTTCTGGAACTCATACCTGCTCAAAAGTGAAGTGTATTCAACAGTGGTGAAGTAGAAGGAAGGGCATTCCAATCTTTTAGCGTTCTTGAGTAGAAAGAAAAGAGAAATACATCAGATTTGATGTGAGGAATTTTGAATTTTTTAAAGTGGTTTGGCCCTAAGGATTTTTGGAATGGTCGCATAAGAAAACATTTGAAGGCGAATGCAGTTTCCAGCATTTTCATTTCCGGACCATTTGAAACCAGGAAAACCTACGATAAACGACGTGCAGCTGGCTTCTGATACTTCCAAACTGTGATAACCTTGCAGAGGACCCCAGGCTTTGGGCTGAAAAAGATTTTGGAAATAAAAAGGAACCCAAAAGAGGATAAAAGAGGGTCAATCCATCTTCTGAGATTTATAAGATTGCTTAAGGGGAGAGACCACTCGTGAAAATGCAAAAAAAATGAGTTTATTTTTAATTTTTTTGCATTCTTGGAAATTTAGCCATTTTATAGATTAGACTCTGCTCTTTATTTTTTTACTCTACATTTTTTTTGTATCTTTAGTCATTTTTGCGCCATGTTGTCAGAATGCGGGAGCTATTGGCGTAACCGCTTTGCCGAAAAACTTCAAGATACAATCTCCGCAAGTTTTAAAAATGAACTTAGGTAATTCAGATCATTTTTTTTATTTTTGACAGGCCTACATTATTAAATGATACATTCCCCACATTTTTTGTCTCTACCTACATAATTTTCCAAAATTTTGCTATATCTTGAGTTGTTTTGAACTTTACCGAACATTCGCTCTCAAACGCCTACTTCCGTAAGATGAAAAAGCAAAATTTTTGACAATCTTCGATCCAATAAATCTCAGAATCAGCTTTCCGCTAGGATGATCCGTCTTCCGGAGAACTTTTCTCAGCCATTTCTATCTTGATTACGGTGAAATTTTGGTCACTTTATCAAAATTTTGTGTAGAAAAGGACTGTCAGATCAAATTTTTGAAATCTGCCTTAGTTTTCATTCTACAGCTAATTTTGTCCTCAAAAGCAAGAAATTTCAACGGAAAAGCGGCACAGTAAACATTCAGCCTTCGTAGAGGTGAAACGAGACAAAAATTGAAAAATCTGCTCTGTAAGTTTTGTTTTTCTGACTTTTTTGAGTTGTTTGGTGCAAAAAAACTGATCCATGACTTTTCAAGCTCTGTCGAAGTTCATCGCAAATGACTCTTCCTCAACTCTGTTTGGATGGATTTTATGCCGAACGGTGCACACTATCAAAACCAAATTTTGCAGGCATATTTTTCTGCTAATGGGACACATTTGTGCCAAATTTGACAGCTCTATCATCATTGGAACAAAAAAACACCTCCACGACTGGTCTCTCCCCTTAACCACTCAGAGGGCCCCAACCTCAATGCTGAATTGTCCCCATTTTGGGCCTCGTAAAAGAGGAGACTTACCACGCTGTATAAACCTGGAGAGGACCTCTGCCTAATGGCTTAATTAGCCGACTTAGGGCCCCAAAAAGAGAAGGGTCTAGCTTCCGAGGGTGGTGACTGATGACCCCATGAAGGACCCATACATGAGAGCTGAATGTAGCTCCTTTTACGCCATTGTGACAGCGGCTAAAAATTGGAAATTCTCAATAAATGTACATTTCGTGTTTTGCGGCTTCAAATCCATAAAAATCTGATGGATGAACACAATGCAAAAAGGCAAACTCAAATATCTCAAACGGTTTTCATTCTTTGTGGCTTATTTTGGCATCATTGCTTATTTTATCCAGAATTTCAGCTCTGTCCTTCTTTGGACCACTTTTTCCCCTCTGTTGTACAACAGGCACTTACATTGCATGTGCTGCATTCTCCTACCATGCTGGCAGCCCATTATCGCACATTGACATAAACCACTTCTTTTAAACAAGCCCAGCTCTGAACCCAGGTCTCATATCAAGATACATTTTGCATGGTAGCTTGTCTTACCAACTGGAAACAATTAAAAAATTGCACTCGAATTGGTTAAAAAAAAAAGTAAGAGTCCCCGTTTCCTAAAGAGAGGGCATCAATGCAGTTTCTAAGACTCGAAGACTGAACAAGTACATCCCTGCAGAGGTGCCCTGCATCAGGTTGAATAGTCCCGTTTTGGCATTTGCATGAATAAAGACAGGGGGGGGGGGTGAGTCTCGCTTTTGAGTTGTTGACAGGTTTAGAATGCTCTGCTCTATTCCATCAAGAATTAGTTTATCTATTTGATTTATTTTTCTTTCAACATTAGATGGTTTTTTTTTTATTTGGGTTTGCTACATGTATCCGATCGCAATACCAGATCATTGAGTTTGACTATTTACTCTCCAAATTGATTTGATAGAATTATCAGAGACAGAGGCTGTGACATGACATTGTGAGAGAACATTGCGTTCGATGGTTCAGCAGCACATGAGCAGAACCTGATTCTATCAGTGCAGCAAAGAAGTGAGTCATCAAACTCACTTCTGGTAATGGCGAGTAATGTCAAGTTGAGCTGCCTTGACTATCCCTTCATTCTCTTGCTGTGGTGTTATGTTTTATTTTGTTTGTTTTTTATGTAACATGTTTAACATTTTGCTTCGTTCTCTCTCCCTCCCTCCCTCCAGATAACAAAGTTAGTGGTGCTTGTTCCGCCTCGTATTACGAAATCTCCAGAGTCGCTGGTTGTTCCAACAGCGAAAATTGTCCGATTTGAATGTGCGGCCGAGGGAAATCCTAAGCCGACCATAACGTGGTATCGTGACAACATTCCGTTGAAAATCAACGGAAGGATCAAGCAGAAAGAGAAAGAAGGGGAGAAAGGTGAACAACTGGTCATCTCCAACACCATCACATCTGATTCTGGAATTTTTCAGTGTGAGGTGAGTGAAGATTTTATTTTTTTGCTCTTTAGAATCGAGAGTCTGTCTTCTTCTCTCTCCATGATATTCTTTTTCTCCGTAGTTCTTCATTTGGATATTGAATAGACAGAAAAAGGACTTCGGCCACATTCCACCAAACCCACTTATGCATGTCTTCAACCCCTTTGAGGGGGTGCTCCCCCTTGGAGAAGCAGGCATTCCCATAGGGGGTAGGGGGGTTACCTCCCTGGCCAAAGGCCAGCGACCACCCCTGGTCGGAGCCCGGGGACCCTTGCTGGGTTCCCTTTGGCCAAAGACTAGAGCGGACCTTTCAAAAAAAACCACCTTCATGATCAATTTCAGAGCATTCCCATTGGGGGGTAGGGGGATTGCCTCCTGGCCGAAGGCTAGCCACCCCCCCCCCGTGTCCAATGGCCAGGGGCACCCCTGGTCGGAGCCCGGAGACCCTTGCTGGGTTCCATTTGGTCAGAGGCTAGAGGGGACCTTCCAAGAAAAACCACCTCCATGATCAATTTCAGGAGCATTCCCATTGGGGGTAGGGGGGTTAAGGCCAGCCCCCCCCCCGATGCCCGAAGACCAGGCCCCCAGCCTTCGGGTATCCAGGGGGCCCTGGCCTTCATTTCATAAATTTTACAACAAATTCATTCTCAGTTTTTTTGAAGCCAAAGGGTGCCCACCATTCTGGAAAACCTGGAATTGTCAGGAAATTTTTTCTTTCTGGAAAAGTCAAGGAATTTCCACAAAAATAGAAAAAGTCAGCGTCTTTCCAAATTGAACAAGAAGAACTCAAAAAGATACATGAAAGTGACTGGGACTATCCCCGGCATCATTTTGGCCAAAAGAACACAAATTCAGCACCGAAAATGAAGCCTAAATTTCAAATTTCTTCAGCTTCTGGAGGGCTCCGCCCCCAGACCCCCCGCCAGGGGGCTCTGCCCCTTGGAACCCCGCTGGGGCTCCGCCCCAGACCTCAATTACTGGGGGGTTTCGCCACCCAGACCCCCCTCTCCACGAAATGGCTTCCCGCCCCCACCCCGCTAAGATACGTGCCTTTGGGAATGTCTGTGGAGAAGGCAAAAACTTGATTTTGTGGGTTTTGATGTTTCAGAAGTTCATGATCGTGTGAAATATGTTTTTTTTTTGGATGGAATGATTGGTTTTCCCTATCTTTATTTGGCTACCCTATTCCCATTAACGTTTATTTTTATGCATTTTTCAGCAATTTGAATTCTGCACCTTATTTCTGCACTGAAATTGAAATAACTTTTGAGCGGAAAGTCTCATCCACATGAAATTTGCATCATTTTATGATTTGTTTTTTTTTGTCTTACTAACTGTTGTCAGTTTTTAACTCCAGTAACACTACATTGTATATTTGCTATTGGTGGGTTGTGGCTCCCGCCGCCTCTCTGCGATTGCTTTTCAACCTGCGTTTCCAGTTCCTGAGCTCTGGCCTTCCAGTTTCCAGCTGTTCCGTTCCATCCGCATGGCAGAACACATTGTCACCTGTCCTTGTAGAGTTCGTTTGATGATGACAGTGTCCGTGTCTCACATGGTTTGACAAAACTGCTGGTACAAAGGCAAGTGATTTAGAAGCGTCAGACAGACAATCAGCGTCCTAAGAGATCAGCTAGTTTTCTTTTAAAGAGGAGATGAAACAAATTAGGAGGCAAAGTGAAATTCTCTGCAGCATGTCACTTTGGATCCTCAATTGCCTTGGATGATGGTAACCTTCCTTTTTTTTGCGGTGGGGGCCACATCAGGAGTTTCTGCCGGGAGTGGAAAGTTCCATAAACGCTTCCTGTCTCCCTTAACATCGGGATCAAATTCCATCCAGCAACAACACAATGTGGTCAGTGGAGCATCGATTACACTGGAAAATGTTCACTGGAGCATTGTTGCATAATATCTGTAGCGGAAAATTCTATCACCACTGCCAATTAAAAAAGCCATTCACTCCACAGAGCATAAGTCTAGAGTGGTGATGTAACACAAAGAATCAAGATACTCATTACCAAAAACGTAATGTGCTATTTTCCCATTTCACTGTTGCCTCCGAAACTGTTTTTCTTTCTTTTTACTCTTGTGCATGCAACAGGAAGGAATTAATTTTGACCTCGGTTTTAAAAAGAAATTTTTTAATTTTTGCAGCAGTGCAGCACTGAGTTTTTGCAGAAACCAAAACTTCAACAACTTTAAATTTATTTCACTATCCATCCTTCATTCACTGTCAAAGCTTCTGTGCTGGAAATTTCCACTGCGCGAGAAATTTCCTTATAACACCGTGTGTGGGGCCCTTAAGGTAACCCGTAACCCTGGAAAATGCCAAAAAATGACAAAATTTGAGTTTTTAATTTTTTGACCCATCATGTAGTCTGTTTCTTTCTGCAAATTTTGGTCTTTGTTTCATCAAAATCCGTGCATAAATGGCTTTCCAGCAGCCTTTGGAGTATGCGCTGACAGCGCGTAACGTTTTTGTTCGACGATGGCATTTTCCGATGGCGAAACAACATTTGAAGTTATTTTTCGCTCCTATTTTAAATCGCGCGTATCTCGAAACCATGTTTTTCCGGTTACTTTTGAATAGATCTCAGCTGTTTCTGGTCCGATTGTGGTGAAATTTTCACCAGATGGTGTTGACACTTGGGCAACAAATCTGAACTAGAATGATCATTGTATGACTATTTTTAGCCAAGTTAGATCATTTATAGCTAACAGTTTTACGCTTTTTTTGCATCGCTAGACATTATGCATCTAGCAAAACCACTTCCAAGTTCAGGAATTTGACCATTCTAGTTCACTTTTGTCCCTGGCCCTTCCTGCAGTTCCACACCAAATTTCAACTCATTTGGACCACAGGCTTCTGAGATCTATTAAATAGCCTAGCGCTACTAATGCAAACTTCAAAGCGTAATATCTTAGCACTGGAGAGAGCTAGAGAGGTGGGGGTTGGCTTGAAAAACTTGTTTTTCTGACACCTAATTGCTTGCAAAATTTCATTCAAATCGGTCGACATTCGGCGAATATAGTATTTTTGGGTTACGGGTTACCTTAACTCTGTCACCAACCAAGACTGATGATGATGAAATGGACACATGATTTGCACATTTTAATTTTCTGTTCAAAATCACGAGAACACCGCCGGGGCCGACAGGGTAGGAGTGATGATAGTCAGATAGGGGACTGTAACACAGGACCACTGTCCGAAGGTGGCAGGACAGGACAGGACATGTCATTTTGTTTTGTTTTTCCTTTTGTTTTTCAATTCATTCCATCACCAAGGTCAACTCACCTTGTTTTTTACAGAATATGAACTCGAGCAATGCCCACAGTTTTGAATGAAAGCCCCGAGCTGTGTTTAGAGTCTGTCATAGCCGATCTCAAGATCCAATTTAAGCCCATTTCTGCGCAACACAGTGTCATCAACAAATAAAAAAACTTCTGGTCCCAGACAGAGGCGGATAAAGAAATTTGTTGCCCCGAGACCACAATATTTTTGCCGCCTTTTAAATTAGGACTGCTGTGTGGGTTTATATGGGTCCTGCTGAGCTGCCGGTAAAATGAGGGGGTTCAAAATTTGTAGAATATTGAACCCCCTCACTTCACTACGGATATTTGGCCGTAGAATTGCAAGTCCCCTTGTGGAATTTTCAACCCCCCTCACATTAGCCATGGAGAAAAATGAACCCACCCTCAGAATTATCCAGCAAATAGTGAGTTCCCCTCAACATTCGCCGTAGAAAAGTGAACCCGGACTCACAATTCGCCGGCAAATAGTGAGTCTTCCTCAAAATTCGCCGTAGTAAAGTGAACCCACCCTCACAATTCGCCGACTTGCAGGTATCACAGTGCCTCACTACACACTTTATGGATTTCCAATGGGAACGCAATTCTCCTTCATATGATTTCCGCAACCATTGCACACCAGCATCATAGTACCTCAAAGAATTTGATCAGATTGAAATTGCTTCTGCTGATTTTGTTTCAAATTGGGATCAGGGATGCATAATCTTTCTTGTTTTTTCTTTCACAGAGGGGGTCAATCCCGCCCATCCGATTGAAATTTTTGGCCAAAATTTCGCAATTTGTTTTTGCCTTAGTTCTGCATTTTTGAGTTTTGAGGCGGCAAATTTTTGCAAAATTACAAAAAAAATGCAAAGTATTTTTTTTTTTTTTTGTATAATTTTTGTCAATTTTTTGTTAATTTTTTTTTTTTTTTTGCAAAAATTTGCCGCCCCAGGCCCAGGCCAAGTGTGACCTTGCCTGTAATCCACCCCTGGTCCCAGATTGAAAGCAGCTGGGAAAATAATTTCCATAAGGTATGAAGAGGACGAACTGTGCTTATGCTACCTTGTGGTACCCTACATGGTAGCATTTCGTCAAGTTGAAAGACTTATTAATATCTACAAGTTATTGACGTGAGCGTATGGGAAGTCAATACAAATAAAATGGTCGTATGAAGTGCCCCTGAATCCAGCTGCAACTTGTGACGTAAAATGCTGTGATTTACAGCATAAAATGCTTTCTGTAAATCCAAGAAAGTTGCAACACTAAAAAAACTGTTGTCAAGATCTTTGAAATAAATTTGTTCCGACAGACCACAGCTAAAGAGGTGGATTTAATTCTTTGAAAGCCAAATTCACTGTTGGAGATTATCCCCATCTTGTTTGGAGATTATCTCCTCCATCTTGTCGTAAGAAGAGTAGGTTGGTACCATCCTGTTGTACAATAGTTGCTCCAGCACCTACTAACAACAGGAAGGAGTGAAAACGGTCTGTAATTGATCCAAAGCAGAAGCAATAAGGATTTCATTGGGTTGGATAAAAGTGCAGTAGTCAAAAGGGATTGGAGGAATCTTGGCTGCTTGTGATTCTCCAACTCCCAATTGAATTGAATTCATTTGCCTTACCTTTTATGGCTAACGAACTGCCATTATTATTGCACAAACCGTTTCCTAACATACTTTTGACCTATTAAATGCCATGGTAATTACCTCCCATTTTTCCCTCAGATTATTTTTCCTGCATTGCTCAATTTCTTTGTAAAAGGCATAATTTTTGCTTTTTAAATTGTTCTCTTTGGCTTCGCTTTTTTTTTTTTGTAAGTTGGGTGTTGTTTTATGTCCAACATCTATTTTGTTCAATTTTGTGCTGCAACATCGTCCATTAATTAAACAAGTGTTTGAAGCTGTGGGGTGAGGTTTGATAAATTTTCCTAATCAGTGGAACAAGAAAAACAAAAAAAAAAAATGATTTTGGGGGTGAAATTTTTGTTTGGTCCCAGGGCAGAAAGAAACCACAATCCGACCCAGTCTGCTATAGTTGAGTAGTGCAGTGTCAATGAATTTATTCAAATGTCAGTCTCTCACTCTCTTGGGGTGGAATTTTAATTTTAATTTTTATTTCATCAACAGGCTGAAAATTCAGCTGGATTTGCAATGGCCGAGGCACGTCTCCTTGTTAACGCATCGAGATATCCACCTCAGCCTCCATTGCACATCACTTGCAAGCCACTTTCTTCCACTTCTGTCTTGGTTGTTTGGGAGGCAGCCAGGTGCTGCCAAGTGAAGGCTTACAGTGTACATTATCTGCCTTCTGGTAAGAGATCCTCCTGAATATTATTTTTTTTTTCTTTATTTTTTCTTTTTTTTCTTCACTTTTCACTTTCTAGCCCTGGACACACCTTTCCGTCATTGTAGAACCAAGATAGTTTAAGAAGAAATATAAAAAAAACCTCTTTGTGTTTGGCCTGAGCTGTGGAATACCCAGTCCTTGATCCTTCCATGCGTGGGAGAGCCTGGATTGCCAATGCACATTAAAAAAAAAAAAATAATAAAAAAAAAATAAAAAAAATTCATAGGTACCAGTCCAATCTCCACGCATGGTCACATTTTATTGTGACACCGCAACTTCATTCGTGGGATTTTGTCTGTCCCTTTCCGCCGGAGCTGATTTTACAGGTCTGGTGTCATTTTTTTTTTTTTTTTGAACTGTTTTTTGTGAAGCAAGTGTGTACTCGTAATTACACACTTTTGCAGAGTTTTTTCTGAGTTTTCTCTGAGTTTTTATTTTTATTCTGCCTCACTGACATTAAATTTCCCATTTAATCACATCGTCCAAAACAATTACAGAATTACCTTTTCATCATCAGAAAACTTACTTCCATCTCAGAGCTTCACTTTTACATCTTTGGTCATATTGTGTCCAAATAAGAAATAGTAGCCTATTTCAAGTTTCTATTGAATGAAGTGCAGAGAAAACAATTAGCCCCCCCCCCCCCCCCCCCCTATTCATTCAGTGTCATTTGTCGACAATGTTATGTTTCATGCAAATGTCCGTGAAGTTGGCCCCATGGTACCACCCCGGAAGTAGATACTAGGGTTCGTTAGTGCTACATTACTGCTGTTTACTTCCCACATTTGATCGTTTCTGGTGCACCGGGGACCAAGATATTCGCTCCTTTTACGGGGGGAGGCTACTTCACTGTGAAGTTGGCCCCCCGGTAGGTAAAAAATTGCTCCCCGGATTTGGACCAGGGCATTCGTTAGTGCTACGTTACTGCTATTTACTGCCCAAATTTGATAGTTACTGCTGCAATGGGGGCCGAGATATTCTAGAGAGATGACACATTTTTGAAGCTGAAGCAGATTTTATGGGCGATCTGTGGGACAGAATTATTTCAGTTGCCTATTTTTAAAGAAACCAAATTGATAGAGAAAAAATAATTATCAAGAATCATTATTTTTGAAAGCCATCCATCCCATGGTTTTTTGCTGGCAAATTCGATGCCATCCGATCAAAAATGAGTGAAAATTATTGGCATTTGGCCCCACAGAAATCAATGAATATTATGACATCAAATGAAATGCAAGGCCAATTTTTTAGAAAGCCGTTCCATATCAGACTTACTGTTCTGTATTCTAGATACATAGCTATCCTTAGACATGGGATAAATTGAAAATCTTTTCTGGCACAATGAAAAAATGCATTTCCCTGCAACAAGACGATGTCAAGTTTTTTGCCACAATTTCCCCTTGCTTTCAAGGTCCAAATGAATTCAAGCTGGTGGCACAACATCTTATCTTATGAATGGTGTTGGTGTTTGCCAATTATCAGAAGCAACAGGAACCATGCCATGAGTTGCACAGGAAACCAGCAAACAATATTTAGACCAAAACGTGGTCCTCGTCATTCAAAAATACACAAACACAAACACAAATTCATTGAATGTTTAGTCAGTGGTTGTTGGCCAATACGCACCAGATAGCCAGCTGGTCTAAGAAGTATAA